>PVKP010003451.1:0-109221 GCA_004027715.1 Plecturocebus donacophilus
GTAAGAGGTGAAAAAGGGCCACAGCTCAGTGCAACAGAGCTTTTTACATGTGTTTTTAGGGCATGCCTCTTTTTTCCTCTGGTCACTGCATATGTCTTGTTTAAGCTTGTTCATTTTGAGAAATTAAGAAAAGGTAATCACTATGTTCATTGGAAGAGGTATATTTTTGTAGATTCATGGGTGGTTTTCCCTCTATTCTAATAGTTTCATCATAAGTACAGAACTAAATCTGTAAGACAAAAAAATGTGTGTGTGTGTTTGGAGTGGGGAGAGGTTGGGAAGCAGCTGCTATTAAGATAGTTGTATGTGGAAGCTATTAAGATAGTTGTATATGGAAACCACATAACTGAGTCATAAAATACACAGCAGGAAGAGAAAACAGGTTTAAACATAAGAAAGTCTTAGAGTGAATTACCCTTTCACAAGGAAGCAGTCCCTCTGGAACATCAGGTTAGTAATCTAAACTATATTTTCCTATTAAAAGTATTAATGCTTAAAATAAGTTGTCTTAGTCATTAATTAAATCATAAAACCACTGAATAAACTAACTGACATCTTTTTTAAATGGGGATTTAATTATAACTTTAATCTTGGCAATGCTGCTTGAAGCGAAACTTAACACTATGACCATAAATGTGTATACTCAATAAAATGAAACCTTTCCACTTATTAGCACCATTTCCTTCACTTAAGGGGTTTCTTTTTCTTAAGCTGTTGGCACATTTGACCACTCTCCGCTTTACGAGTCCTTGGGAGACATACATAGTACTTCAAATATGGAGACAACATTCAGAAGCCTCTCAAATGACTTATAACTTAAAACTTATGCTTAACCATAATTTCCATTTGGGGAAATAAAAGAAATGTTAAGTAGCAGCATGATGCATTCCTTTTTACCTGTAATTCAATTTATTTATATTTTTTAAATGAGATCTTAATGTTTGTTCCCTTTAGCAGAAATAAATTAAAAAGAAATCGTGCTTGTCTACTGCAGTATCTTTTCACACTCAAGAACACTCTCTGCTGGGAAATAGACTGCCTTAGAGAAAGTATGTCTGTCTTGTGCATTGACGTGGCCTGAGCACATAGCAAAAAGCATCGCCTGCTCTCATGCATGCTCATTACCTAGATAGCTTCTTTTACAGCAAGCCCTAGAAAAACACCTTCATAATGCAGCCTGCCTTCAGCTTTTGTTTAAATTAGTGAAAGTAGGCTAACTTCTCTAGCAACACTCCTGAAAACATATAAGCTCTTGCTCAATATATTTTTTCCCCACATAAACCAGTCAGGTGGTCAATTGGACAGACTACCTTCTTAATAGTCATTCAGGCTCCCAGGTGAATGAAGGTTCTCTCGTCTTCAGCAGACTTTGATGCCCTGTAAGCCACCATTTTGGTAGACTTGAAGTGAAACCTACATTGAGGAGAACGTGTAGTAGGTTTTCATAGTCCAATCTTGGTAGTAACACATATAATTTCTGCTTCCTTTCTATTGGCTAGAAATCAGTATATAGCCACAAATAAGTATAAGGGAGGCAATAAAACATGATTTGGCTTGGCCTTGTATACAGGAAGAAGGGAGGCTCATGCATTTGAGTGTTCAAGTACTCATTTATGCCACACCTGTTGAAGCTCATTCAATCTTTACTGGTGCAAGAAAAGAATATCTTACTTTTGGATGGCTCATCTTAAGAAATCTTGTGTCGTCTAAAAGGAAATCCAACTAGGCCATTTCCAGTTTTCAATTCCAGAAAGATGACCAGATTTCTCCTAATGAAATTGGGGCCACTGATATCAAGCACAGTGTCTCCAAGTAGACATAACTTAGAGATTTTATAACATTGGTAACCTTATTTTCTGTGTCTGGAAAAAGTCAACCACATTTGTTTCTGTGTATGCCTATATTCTATCAAATCCATTACTGACAATTTTAGCGCTAGATTGAAAATTAAAGGTCTACAGAACTGGCTGGAGCTTTTGGGTTTCAAAACTTACCGGGTTTCCTTTTTTGTTGTTGTTTTTTTTGAGACAAAGTTTTGCTCTCGTTGCCCAGGCTGGAGTGCAGTGGTACAATCTCAGCTCACCACAACCTCCACCTCCGGGGTACAAGCAATTCTCCTGCCTCAGCCTCCCAAGTAGCTAGGATTACAGGCATGCGTCACCAAGTCTGGCTAATTTTGTATTTTCAGTAGAGACAGGGTTACTCTGTGTTGGCCAGGCTGGTCTCAAACTCTTGACTCAGGTGATCCGCCCACCTCAGTCTCCCAAAGGGCTGGGATTACAAGCGTGAGCCACCACGCCCAACTCCAGGTTTCCTAACATAATATTTTTATTTACTTTTATTTTGGAAGAGTTAAAGTGAAAAATAACCGGTGTGCACCTTGGTTGCAAACAAATGACTGGTGAAATTAGAGGCTTCAGATGATGCCACACAAATACAGTTTCCCATTATTTTGAATGTTCAAAATGAACATTGCTTTTCTGCTAATGAGTTATGCCAAATTTATTTTGTTCCCATATTTTTTCCATTAATTTACTTATTTTGGAAGTAAAAGATTGCTAAAGCTAAAATAAAATAAAATAAAATAAAATAAAATAAAAGTTGTTTCTAGCAGGACAGACCATCTACTCTACTCTACTCTAATCTAATCTAATCCAATCCAATCCAATCTTGTGATGACTATAATCAATGAGCACTTCTGAATTCTTCCTCTTCCCTGTTGTTAGCAAAGCTAGCTTCTTCTCCAGTTGTTTTTTTCATGCTTGTGTAATGCCTAACAATGATTCCCCAGCAGCTGGTATTCTCAGTCAATTTCAGAAGGACTTCCGGATCTTTACTGAGCTTTCTTCTGGTAGCTACAACTGTGCAAACTCTTTTTAAAGGATGTTTCGTTAGTAGGTGACCAACCATTCTAGTTTGCTTGGGGCTCACAGATCTTCCAGGATACAGGAATTTCAGTGATAAACCAGGAAAATCCCAGGCAAGCCAAAATCAGCTGGTCTTATAATCTTAAGGTTCTTTAGAGCAGCCAGGTAACATCAGCAGCACAAAATCCCATACTTCTTTGCTTTCCCCTCAGTATCCCTTTTACTTTCTGTGAAGTACCAACTGTCAGTATTAATTCACCTTTGGCTTAGCAGAATGCGTTTCTGCGATTGTGGTTACATACAACCTGAAGCAGAATAAGAGTACTCTCAAAAATGCAAATCCCCGAGTTCTACCTCAGATCAACCCTCAAATCTCACAGATGGAACCTGGAAAACCATATTTCTAATAAGTATTTTATGGGTAGATTTGTGTGCAATATAGTTTGGGCTGTATTTCTTTATGAAGTCCATTCATCAAGTAGCCAGAGAGAACTTCATTTTTTAGTTGTCTGGATCAAGTTTAAGTAACTAGAGAGTTTGACAAATGCCGCACACTTATTTTTGATGCGTTGAACTTATTTAAGAAATACAAACACTTATGTAAATAAGGCCCCAGGTTGTAGTTACATACATACTTGGAGGTATATATACCTGGGGGTTGCCAAAATCCTACCCCATGCAGGAGTACTTGCTGTATAAATGGGATTCTAAACATTATTGTTTCAGAGTCTTCCCTCCAACCCTTGCCCCAGTGCAATCGTTAGATGCTTAAGCTTCAACCAGGCCCTCTTTTCTCTTGTACATTCCAAAGCTGCAATTTCAAAATTATCATATTGCAGTCATATCTATACCATTATCAGATTCTTTGAGGGAAAGCTGCGCTCCCCCCGACCCCCCTCAACTCCTGATTCTTTCTTTGTCACATCTTCTGTTTCACAGGAGTCCTCACCATGAGAGAAACCTCCTACCCTGGAATATGAGGACAGTGGGATGATCCTTCTCACAGACTGTACAACTTTTCTGAGACACACAACGGGCCTACCCGGCTCCCTTCTCTGCCTCTGGGCTGGGTAGTGAGTTTTTCCATGGGATGAGAAAGGAGACAATGATTAGCATTCCCTCCCACCTTTACTTCTAGGCTTAAACTTTTTTCTTTAATTACCAGGTATTAGCTAGAGCATCCCATTTCTGGATAGCTGACTCCCTCCCATTTATTTCCATCATTTTATTTTAAGAAAAATCTAGGGAGAGTGAATAACCTGTTACCGTCATGCTAGATCGTTCCACTAGATGGCACTCTTAGGTTAGCTTTGCCTCCAGTTTCCATCAATGCAGGATTTTTTACAGTGAAGCAAAAGCTCAAAGAGCCAAAATTTATGTTTCATGATTTACTTGGCTGGTTAAAAGTACTGCAAAGTTTTACGCTGTTTCAGAAATTAAGATATGCACTTTTCTGTTGAATCTGATTGAATTGTATTGTCATATATTGCGGGTTACCTTATAAAGTAGACGAGAGGTGAATGTCTTTATTGGGCCCCCCAACTATTTGTTGTAGTAGATTAAAGAGCCAAGAAAGAGCAAAGCAACTCCTTCCCAAAGATAGAGCTTGGGTCTTACTACAGCTTTTCACCAGTAGCCTCACCCAACTCTTAAACAGCACAGCCACTGTTCTGCACATTTTCACTGGCCACTTCCTTGACCCTCTCTACTACACAAACTAAGTTTTAATCGTAATTCTGGTTCTATTTCATATTTGCTATTCCATCTTACGACTTGAAAAGACAGATGTATTTTCAGAAGAAGATATCATAAGGAGTTTGGAATAAGATCGTTCAATTTTTTAAAAATACATTGTATTTTATTTTTGTATTACTTTAGATTCAGGGATGCATGTTCATATTTGTTAAATGGATGTTACATAATGCTGGGGTATGGGCTTCTATTAACCCCATCATGCAAATAGGAAACATCATACCCAACTGGTAGTCTTTCAAACCTTGCCCTCGTGCTCCCTCGCCACTTTGGCGTCACACGACACTGGCGGTTGTTTCCATCTTTATATCCATGTGTACCCATTGTTTAGTTCCTGCTTACAAATGAGGACATGTGGTATTTGATTTTTGTTTCTGGAAAAAGTAACTTAGGATAATGGCCTCCTCTATATCCATGTTGCTGTAAATAACGTGATTTTGTTCTTTTTTATAGTTATGTTGTATTCTGGAGTGTATATGTACCACATTTTCTTTATCCAAACCACTTTTGATGGACACTTAGGTTGATTCCATCACTTTGCTATTGCAAATAGCACAGCAATATCATGTGAGTGCAGGTGTATTTTTGGTGAAATGATCCATTTTCCTACCGGTAAATACCAGTAGTAGAATTGCTGGGTCACATAGTAGATTTTTGTTGTTGTTGTTGTTCTTTGAGAAATAGCATACTATTTGTCATAAAGGTTGAACTAACTTGTATTTCTACCAAGTGTTCCTTTCTTCTTCATCTTCAGCAATACCGTTTTTTTTTGATTTTCTGATAATAGCCATTGTGAATGTTGTGAGCTGGTATATCTTTGAGGTTTTAATTTGCATTTATTTGATGATTAGTAATGATGATCATCTTTTCATGTTTGTTGGCTGCTTGTATGTCTTCTTTTGACAAGTGTCTATTCATGTTTTTTGCCCACTTTTTAATGGGGTTATTTGTTTTTTTTATTCTTTCTGCTTTAAATTACATATAGATTCTGGATATTGGTCCCTTTTCAGATATATAGTTTGCAAATGTTTTTTCTCATTCTGTAGGTTGCCTGTTTACTCTGTTCATAGTTTCTTTTGCTGTGCAGAAGCTCTTTGGTCCCATTCGTTAATTTTTGTGTGTGTTTATTGTAATGGCTTTTGAGGTCTTAGAATTCAAAAATTTTGAGGTCTCAAAATTCTTTGCCTTGGCCAATGTCTAAAAGTTTTTCCTAGGTTTTCTTCTGGTATTTTTATTGTTTGAGGTTTTACATTTAAGTATTTAATCTATTTTGAGTTTGCTTATTAATTTTATATATGGTGAGAAGAAGGGATCCAGTTTCCTGCAAATGGATAGCCAATTTTCATCATTTTCTGAATAGCGTACCTTTTCTCCATTGCTTATTTTTGTATTTTATTGAAAATCAGTTGATTGTAGATGTGTGGCTTTATTTCTGGGTTCTCCATTCTATACCATTGATCTATGTGTCTATTTTTGTAGCAGCACCCTGCTGTTTGGGTTGCTGTAGCCTTGTAGTATAGTCATGGGTAATGAATAGTAAGCAGGTATACCTAACAGTATAGTAAGATAATTTGATACCATCACCCCTGGTTTTGTTCTTTTGGCTTATGATGTTTTTGTTTGTTTGTTTGTTTTTAAAGCTATTTGGGCTCCTTTTTGGTTCCATGTGAATTTTAGAATTTTTTTTTCCTAATTTTGTGAAAAATGACATTGTGAATTTGATAGAAATAGCATTAAATCTGTAGATTACTTTGGTCAATATCATCATTTTAATATTTATTCTTCCAATCTATAAGCATCTATTTTTCCATTTGTTTGTTTCATTTCTAATCTCTTTAATCAGTGTTTTGTATTTCTCCTTGTAAAGATATTGTACCTTCTCGGTTAAATATATTCTTAGATATTTTATTTGTGTGTGTGTGTATACTGTAAATGGGATTGAGTTCTTGATTCAATTCTCAGTTTGAAGGTTACTTTGTATAGAAAGGCTATTGATTTTTGTAATTGATTTGTATCTTAAAACATTGTAATTGTTTTTCAGCTCTAGGAGTCATTTAGAGGACTCTTTAGGGTTTTCTACTTACCTTAGGGTTTCTAGGATCATGTCATCAGCCAACAGAGATAATTTGACTTCCTCTTTTCCTATTTAGTTGTCTTTTATTTCTTTCTTTTGCCTAGTTGCTCTGCATAAGACTTCCAATAGTATGTTGAGTAGGCATGGTGAGAGTGGATGTCCTTGTCTTGTTCCACTTCTTAGGGAGAATGCTGTTGTTAATTTGAGATCTTCCTATTGTTTTGATATAGACATTTAGCACTATAAACTTTCATTTTAACACTGCTTTTGCTGCATCCCAGAGGTTTTGGTAAGTTGTGTCTTTATTTTTATTGGTTTCAATTTTTAAAAATTTTCTGCTTTAAATTTTTTAAAAATTTCTTAAAATTTTTCTTTAAAATAAAGATTTTGTTGATTACCCAAAAGTCATTAAGGAGCAATTTGTTTAGTTTCCATGTTCTTATGTGGTTTTGATTTCCAGTTTAATTTCATTGTGGGCTGAGAAGATGCTTGTTATGATTTCAATTTTTTTTTAAATTTATTGAGACTTGTTTTATGACCATGTGGTCAGCTTTAGAGAATATCTGTGGTCAGATGAGAAGAATGTATATTCTGTGGTTGAGTGAAGTATTCTCTAGATGTCTATTGGGGTCCATTTAGTTGAGTCCTATTTAAGTACTGAGTTTCTGTGTTAGTTTTCTACCTCAATGATCTGTGCGACTGCTTTAAAATTTTTTTTGTTTCATGTTGACCTTGGTTAACCTGATGAATCTGTGCCTTGGGGACAGTCATCTTTTATAGTAGTTTGCAGGGGATTTCTAAATTTCTTAAAGCTGGGGGACAACCTCTTTTACAAGATTATAAAAATTTTCCTGAATTATTCCCACAGATATGTTTTCTAAATTGCTTGCTTTTTCTTCTTTTCTCTCAGGAATGCAAATAAGCTGTAGGTTTGGTCACTTTGCAAAATCTCATACTGCATGAAGGCTTTGTTCATTTTCTTTAAGTTCTTTTTTCTTCATTTTTATCTGGCTGGATTAATTTTGAAAACTTTTCTTCAAGTTCTGAAATTCTTTCTTCTGTTTGATGTAGTCCACTGTTAAAGCTTCTAGCTGAAGAAATTTTGAAACTCCTTTAGTGAATTTTTCAATTTCAGCAGATCAATTTTTTTTCTTGGTATAGCTATCTCATCTTTTAAATTCTATATTTTTCTGATTTCTTTGTATTTGATTTCAACTTTTCCTTGCATCTCATTGAATTTCCTTAAAATCAGTATTTTAATCCTTTGTCCTTCAGCCACTTCAATCTGGATCCATTGGTAGAGAGTGAGTGTGATTATTTTGGAGGAGGCAAAGCATTCTGGCTTTTTGTACTGTCAGAGTTCTTGCACTGATTCTTTCTCATCTGAGGGAGCTATCACTTCTTATTTTTGAAATTGCTATTGTTTGGACAAGACTTTTACTTTTGTTCAATTTGTTTTTTTCCCTTCAGGGCATGACTGTGATTTTTTTCTGTGTATGATCCTCTGGCTTTGTTTCTGAGTGCTTTCAGGAAGCCACAGTTCTGGATATGTTCCTCGGTAGTGGATAACTTCTGTGCAGTGACTTTCTCATATTCTGCTGGTTGTAGTGATGTGATGGAGGTAAGCACTGACACATTGTCTATCTCCTGCAGGGCTGAGGGTGCAAAGGTCTCAGAAGCTTATCTCGAGGACTAGCACTAAGCCCTTCTGGTAGCAGGTTTTTCATGTGGTAGTGAAGTTCAGGCTGCAGTTTTGCAGATGATGCTTCAGAGTAAGAGTGGGCTCTCTCTCAGGTATGTTGCTGTCGAGGAGAAGCCCCACCCTGACAGGGAGGTAGCAGGAACAGATTGTCTTGGCATGCACTGAGGTCTCCAGGGAAGGGGAGGGAGGGGCACCAACTCTTCTTCCTGAACTGGCAGGAATGTGTTCTGTTCCCCTACCAGGCCCCTGTTGCAAGGCATAGGACTCTAAGTTCATCAAGGCTTTGTCTTTTGATCCCTGGCTGTAGTGTGGCTGTGGGCCATGATATACCCGCTGATGACTACCACTAAAATGGGCTTGGGGCAGACCCTGTTCCTGAGACCAGAACAGGCAGGTTTGAGACTTGTCTGTCCTCTGCTGCTGGAGCACTGTTGCTCTGTATAGGGAGGCCAGTTGGACCCTTCTCTTCACAAAAGCCTGAGCAGCACAGGCTTGCTTTCAGCAGGGGTGGAACCTGCACAAAAAGCACGAAAAACACTTTTTGCCAGTGTACACTCTCTGTGCTTGCCAAAACCAGAGTGAGTTTGGTGAAGTTTCTGGTGGTGAGGTGGTGCAAGGAGGGAATGCCTGGGTAGGGCAACGTTTCACCACAGGTGCACAGCCAGTATGGAACCCACCATCTCAGGTCATGTCTAATGGGAGTGCAGGCTATCTGCATGGCCACCTGGTTCTAAACCACCAACTGTATTGCCCTGGGTTGGGAGGCGGGCAGAGGTGCTTTGCAACAGATTGGCAGTCAGCAAATTGTCAGAGGGGTGAAGGGGAGCAGAGAAGCCTTTCAACCTCTCCTTCCCATGAGGCGCCGAGTTCCTTAGACTCAATCTCTGAGAGACTCTTGCTGCTTTGCTTTTCTTTCCTCTTCCAGCTTCTTCCCTTGGGTAGTCTCCCATTTATAATAAAAGGGGATATTTTACAGAAATAGAAAAAATATCATGATATAAAAATAAGCATATTGGTATTCAAATATATATCAATAATTAAATGTTACCTAGTTAATTTAAAAATAATTATTTTTTATTCAGAAAACCATTATGTATATCAAGAATTAATTTTGCCATAACAATAATAATTAATCCTACCAAAAAATCCTGCAACTTACTAGAAAGGGAACTGTCATTGATTCATTAATTCATTTCCGTTTTTAAAACGTCTTACATTTCTATTTTTTGTTATACCCTGTGCTAAATCCTGAGAATCCAATGATGACTAAGGTTACAATATTCATCCTTAAGTAGGTAACATTCAGTGCTAAGTACATTTTATTTAGAAACAAAAAATGACTGTTTATCCACATACACATATTTTCTCTTGCTTTTCCAGTTTTGATATTGGCTTATAATATCATTCATGTGAGAGCTAAGCATAAAATCCTTGTAGTCAATAAAACACATTTAAAAGGAAAAATAAGCTACTTACAAAAATAAAAAATAATTTCAGGCATTTTATATAAAGTTTTTTGTTTGTTTTCAGAGCTAGAAAGTAAAATTGTCAAGTAATTTGCTATGTGCAGTGATCTACAAGATGAATTTGGCACAGCAGTCTACCAATTTCTTTTGGACCACAGTGCAGAATAATTCCTACTTAAAGTTATAAGGAAATTTCAAGGACTGTCAAACATCTTTTTTGGAAATCCTTGTTTTTAAGTGTTAGCATATCATACTGTGATGACTTACCATGACGAAACCCTAAGATATTTTGGTAGAACATCGGTCTGATTCTTGGAACTAATGATTCACTTCAGTGGCATAGCTGGCAATGTAAGATCTCGAAACAAAAATGAAAAATGATGCTAGTTTTCACATCAGCATTCACAGTAAGCTCTGAATCCTCACTCTCAAGTCAATCCAGAAATTGAGATGTGACGTGGTTCCTGAGAGATCTGAAATTTTCCAGCTGACTAGTTTTAAATGGTAAATTTAATTTTACCCTTCAGTTGAATCTGAAATGATTTCATATTGAATAAAATGTAAAGAACCGAATTGAAAATCTTCTAAAAATCATAGCTTTGGGCTTACTGAACATTTTTAGATTACTTGTTTTATTTTTAAATTTCAGTGAAAACCTAATAGATCACATGGAGATTATATATATTAAATCATTGCCGAAGTTCAAATGTAAATGGCCTAAGTATATACATGTTTCTGGAAACATTGCTGTTAATAAATACCTGTTTTGTTCCAAGGAGCCTTTATACTGTGACCTCTTATTACATGTTCCTAACATATATTATTAAATTGCTATTGTATATAGTTATTCACCTTGATAAACAATTAATTTTTGAAGTCTTACAACGTAGGGCAGGGTATTAGGCCCTGGAGTCTCCAAAATAATTGAGATATGGTCCCTGTGCTCGATATGGTCATAGTCTCTCTGGATTTAATAAGAAAGACAAATATGTCACTTGAAACCAGTATTAAGCAAGGACTTCCGCTCCATGTGGAACATATGTAGCTCACGTGTGAGCTAAAAATGTACACTCTTTCCTTAATTGCTCTGGAAAGGCAAGGTAAAAGGTATTAGGGCTCTTTTGGAAGTTTCAAGCAGATCTAAATATTGGCAAAGCAGTAAGGAAACTATTATAATTTTCTTCTGTTTCTTGGAACACAGTGTTGTTTTAGGTTACGGTCACTTACTTTCCCTGACTCTCTAGGAGACTTGCTGTACAGGTTTCTGAGTAAGTACAGAGAGCCTGAGTATCATCATGCTGTGGCCATGAGTCCTCAAGCCCAAGTGTATATTAAAATCACCTGGGGTGCTTTAAAAAGCACCCATGCTCAGATCCCCTCCAGATTAAGTAAATCAAAATCTCTGGGGGTGGAGCTAGAGGATCACTGTCTTTTTTAAAATTCCCACAGTGAGGATTTAAAACACACAGCTTTAGACATTTCCACATTTCTGAAACTGAATCACGATTACTAATGCATTCTAAAAGTGGACTAGCTATTGTGTTACAACATGAAGGCAATATGGAAAGCAGCTGATTGTTTTGTCATGTTATAAATTACATAACTTTTACTCCAAATATCTCATCTGTCCTCCAAACCCAAATAGCCATAGGTTAATCTCTTTAAATACAGCTGCAGTATTGGAGCCTTAAGTTCCACTTAGCCTAACCTTTCGTTCAATGTAGGTATCACATATATAACAGTTAAGACTTCTGCTTATACACAGATAGCTCACTACCTCATAAGGCAGCCTATTACTTTAATGGAGATTTAACCATCAGAAAATTATTCTTTCTTATGTTAAATCGAAATGCTTTTCTCTATGATTTTACTTATTAGTCCTTATATCATTATTCTTGAATACAGTGGTTCCTCCTTATCTATGAGGAATACATTCCAAGACCCTCAGTGGTTGCCTGAAACCCCAAAGAGCACTGAATCCTATTTAGGCTAGGTATTTTGGATCTGATAACCTAGTCAGTTACAAAGTGACTAACAATATGCTGTACAAAGAGACGATTCACATGCCTGGAATTTGAAACAGGACTACATGAGGTTCAATCACTATACTCAGAATGGCAAGTGGCACATAATTTAAAGCTAATGAATTATTTCTGGAATTTTCCACTTAATATTTTTAGAACATAGTTGACCATGGGTAACTGAAACTCCAGAAAGAAAAACTGCATATAAGAGATGACTATTTGATATAGATCACATATATCTTAATTTCATTGATAACCCTTCAGATAACTGAAAAGAGTTACCAGAACTTCTTTGTCTCTTCTGCAGATGGGATATTCTTAGTAACTATTCCCATTAGATGCCTGGTGGCCTAAAAATAAGATTGCAAATTTTCTTACATGTTATTTATAAGTAGATAGGACTTTACTTGAGTAGCTCTAGGTAGATTGCGACTGAGAATGTGACTGTAACGATACTATATGAATTCCAAAGTTAGGTCATTTCAATTAATGTAGTTTCCTCCTGGTTCATTGTAACATTTGCTGTTGCATCTCTAATCCACTGGGTAAAAAGTCCAGGTACTGAGACATCCGTGCGGATGAAGCCACATGTAGATATTCCCGTCAACACTCCCAACTGAGCTCACTTTCTAACCATCTTCACAAATGTACCCTCTGGAGCAGCTGAATCTCACTGAGTTTTCACAATCACTGCCACATGTCCAAATTCTCACAAAATCATGAGCTATAATTATGTGACTGTTGTTTTATGCTACTAAGTTTGGGGTAGTCAGTTACTTAGCAACAGACCTGACATGAGGTGGTATATTTGTTGTAATATACCTTACAACATCTTTTTACACACCCAACATGAGCAAAAATAACCTAAAGAATCTTATCTCTGTTTACATGTCAATGTCTGATATCAATTTAGCTTTGTAGTGGCAAACATTAAGTGGTAGGTGTTTATTTTTCTTATATTTCATTGTCCAATTAATACGCCTATCTGAATCTCTGTGTTATGAGCTTGAATTCTTGTTTGCAGAAATAGAAAGGAAAGGAAAAAAACAATGGCTTCAACATTTAGCATATTTTTCTAGACCTAATCTAGACGATGAAAAGCCATTGTCAAGTATTTTCTCAAATGACACAACTTAAAAAGAAAATGTGATGTCAAGTATTTTCTTAACTGACCCAACTTGAAAATGTGAAAAGTTCATCAATTTTGCTTCCTTAATTTTGGTATTGACATGTACGTTATATACAAGTGGCTGGTCATGAATAAGTTAAATATCAGTTAAGTTAGTGAATAAAATGTCTCAAATTTAGTAAATAATGTCTAAGTATTTGGTTAAACCAATTTTACAAAATATAGCAAAATTATTATTATCACATGGGATGTTGAATTTTAGTTCCTAAATACTTTCATGAATACACACACACACACACACACACACACACACGTTTAAATAGGTTGGTGAAAAAGTGATTGTGGTTATTACCATTACTTTTCATATATAACACAGAAAAGAATTTGTAGCATTGTTTTCTTATAGAAAGATGTCTTCTATCTATTTCTAATTGTACCACTAGATGGAACTATTTAATAGAAAGTTGTCTGCCTCTTAACCTAAAGAACTGCTTGAGTGGGTCATGGGGAAATAGTTCTTCCATTATAGATTCTTTTGGCAATATGAAAAATAATTAAAATATAAATAAAAGATCTAATAAATTTTTTTGAGAGTTAATCCACTCATCTAAGGAGAGAAAACATGTGACTATTTAGGCACTATCAAATTTCAGAATTTTTTTCTATTGCTCTTGAATGAAAAATCTGAAACAATCCTTAGAAATATAGTCTGAATGAAAAATCTGAAACAATCCACAGAAATATAGTCTGAATGAAAAATCTGAAACAATCCTCGGAAATATAGTCTGAAAAGTTTTGGTTCCCAGGAAATATGTCTCTTACCAGTGCACAGATAATACTGTCATGGGTGTCCAGAGTGCGTACATTCTATTCTTGAAAAACTAAATTCTAAGAAGTTACAAAGCCAGATGACAGACTTTAGAAAGATAAATGAGAATGTTTTATGGAACTTCTGTTAAAAGCATACACAGGTAATCAGCACAGTTATGAGCACCTGGCAACGTGTTCTCAATAAATGAATAGTCTTTGCTAGAGACAGAAACTTTGATCTTTTTTCTCAATCTTTTGCATATAATTGCTGCATTTATCATGTGGCCAAGAGATAATAAAAACATAATAGAAGGAGATAATGAATGACATTGGACTTTGTGGTCAAAAGCCCAGTACTGAGCAAGCCTACTGGTTAAAATACTGAAAATGCCTACTGGTTAGAATTACCTTCACTTGCTCCGTGAAGGACTGATTCTAAACCCATAACGAGGTTACACCCAGTGGAAAAAGAAGATCCTTGCCAAGTTGTATTAGTTCATTTTCACGCTGCTGATAAAGGCATACCCAAGACTAGGTAATTTACAAAAGAAAGAGGTTTAATTGGACTTAGAGTTCCACATGGCTGGAAAAGCTTCACAATTATGGCAGAAGGCAAGGAGAAGCAAGTCCTGTCTTACATGGATGGCAGCAGGCAAAGAGAGAGTGAGGAAGATGCAAAAGCTCAAACTCCTGAAAAACATCAGATCTCCTGAGACTTACTCACTCCCATGAGAACCGTATGGGGGAAATTGCCCCATGGGTCAATTATCTCCTACCAGGTACCTCCCATAACACATGGGAATTATTGGAGTACAACTCAAGATGAGATCTGAGTGGAGGCACAAAGCCAAACCATATCATTCCAGTCCTGGACCCTGCCAAATCTCATGTCCTCACATTTTAAAACCAATCATTCCTTTCTCACAGTCCCCCAAAGGCTTAACTAATTTCAGCATTAACTCAAAATTCCATAGTCCAAAGTCTCATCTGCGATAAGACAAGGACCTTTCACCTATGAGCCTATAAAGTCAAAAGCAAGCTAGTTATTTCCTAGATACAATGGGGGTATAGGCATCGGGTAAATACAACCATTCCAAATGGGAGACATTGGCCAAAACAAAAGGGCTACAAGGCCCACGCAAGTCTGAAATCCAATGGGGCAGTCAAATCTTAAAGCTCCAAAATGACCTCCTTAGACACCATGCCTCACATCCAGGTCACACTGATCCAAGAGGTGGGTTCCCATGGTGTTGGGTGGCTCTGGCTCTGTGGCTTTGCATGGTAAAGCCTCTGTCCCAGCTGTTTTCACAGGCCGACATTGAGTGTCTGTGGCTTTTCCAGGTGCACAATGCAAGCTGTTGGTGGATCTATCATTCTGGCGTCTGGAGGATGGTAGCCACCTTCTCATAGCTCCACTAGACAGTGCCCCAGTAGGGACTCGGTGTGGGAGCTCATACCCCCACATTTCCTTTCCACAATTCCATAGCAGAGGTTCTCCATGAGAGTCCTGCCCTTGCAGCAAACTTCTGCCTGGCATCCAGGCATTTCCATACATCTTCTGAAATCTAGATGGAGGTTCCCAAACCTCAGTTCTTGATTTCTGTGTACCCACAGGTTCAACACCACGTGGAAACTGCCAAGACTTGGGGCTTGCACCATATGAAGCCAAGACCCGGGTTCGATGTTGGCCCCTTTCAGCCACAGCTGGAGTGGCCAGGGCACAGGGAACCAAGTCCCTAGGCTCCACACAGCTCGGGGACCCTGAGCCCAACCCACAAAACCACTTTTGTTCCCTAGGTCTTTGGGCCTGTGATGGGAGGGGCTGCCATGAAAACCTCTGACATGCCCAGGAGACATATTCCTAATTGAGGGGTTAACTTTTGAGTCTTCGTTATTTATGCAAATTTCTGCAGCCAGCTTGAATTTCTCCTCAGAAAATGGGATTTTCTTTTCTACTGCATTGTCAGGCTGCAAATTTTTCGAACGTTTATGCTTTTTTATCCCTTTTAAAACTGAATGCTTTTAACAGCTCCCAAGTCACCTCTTGCATGCTTTCTTGCTTAGAAATTTCTTCTGCCAGATCCCTAAATCATCTCTCTGAAGGTCAAAGTTCCACATGTCTTTAGGGTAGGAGCAAAAGGCCACCAGCCTCTTTGCTAAAACATAGCAAGAGTCATCTTTGCTGCAGTTCCCAACAAGTTCCTTATCTCCATCGGAGACCATCTCAGCCTGGACCTTATTGTCCATAACGCTATCAGCATTTTGGGGAAAGCCATTCAACAAGTCTCTAGGAAATTCCAAACTTTCCCCCATTTTCTTGTCTTCTGAGCCTTCCAAATGGTTCCAACCTCTACCTCTTACCTAGTTCCAAAGTTGCTTCCACATTTTCAGGTATGTTTTCAGCAACACCCCACTCTACTGATAGCAATTTATTGTATTAGTCTGTTTTGACACTACTCATAAAGACATACTCAAGACTGGCCCATTTACAAAAGAAAGAGGTTAAATTAGACTCTCAGTTCCACGTGACTGGGGAAGCCTCACAATCATGGCAGAAGGTAAGAAGGAGCAAGACTTATTTACTACCACGAGAACAGAATGGGGGAAACCACTCCCACGGTTCAAATATCTCTCATCAGGTCCCTCCCACAACATGTGGGAATTATAGGAATACAATTCAAGATGAGATTTGAGAGGGGACACAGAGCCAAATCATATTACAAGCTAACCATTTATTCATCAGTTCCTGTAATCACATCATGTATAGTCATTGAGGGATTACTGTGTGAAAGGCAGTCATGTAAGCTGATAAATCCTATTGATTACAAATTCTACACCTGAAGTATGAATAAAGTCTGATGGAAAACAGAGGAGGACTAGACAAAGAGTGCTGAGATTGGTAGCATAATGCCACATTTAGAGGGTGATATTTGAGCAGTCCCCAGAAACATATTTAGGGGTATTAAAGAAGGTGTTAAAGAAGGTAGAAAAGAAACTTTCACTATATAAAATTGGGTGTGGCTACAAAGGTAAACAAAATTTAATACAGTGAGATTTGAAAATAAAATGTATGGCTTGATCATCACGGTCTCTACTGAGATCCCAGCATGGGCAAATCTAGGTGGGAGACTCAGTACTGAGAGTTCTGTAATGGGAACTCTACTTATTATCTCTTGTTAACTTGGAATATGCTTTGTATTATAAGTGCCAGAACTACAACCTATAAACCTGAGATGCTTTCTCACAAGACCAAAACTGCCTATTTTATTCTTACAATCTCCTGTGATGTTTTCAAAAAGATAGAAAAAGAAGAAATAAATAGGTTTTATGAAAATATTGGGGACACTTGATGTCCAGATATGCTCACATGAGAAGAAACCACATAGAAAAAATCTCCACCTGGAAAGAATGGAAGGGATTCCATAAGTGAAAATACTCAGTGAGAAGCTGAAACAAGCATTTCTTTGGCTGTGGAAACAGAGCAGAGGGCAACCCGAACAAGAACAGTTCTGCTAGTCTCTCATCATATAGAACTTTGTGAAAATTTACTTTTAAAGGATGAGTTTAACACCCAGTTAAAAATACTCATGATTTTGCCTCCTGGTCGTGAGAAACATATTTGCAGGAGAGGCTGTCATGGCAGTGATGAGCTGAGCCTGTAGCCCCAAGTAAATTAAGAAGATGCCATTTTCCCTCACTTTAGGTTGGGGAGGCTCTTGAAACAGAGAGATTGAGTTTCTTAATTCTTGTATGATGAGGGAAAGTCTACAAAAGAGGTGACTGGGGAAAGGGAAGCAGAGAGGAGCTTTAAGATGGGAAACGAGAGTCAAACAGAAACTTTCAAACCTCAATTTTGTCTGTCTTAATGTTTTGCTTTGAACCCAATACTAATAAAATATTTGGTCTGTCTCCAAAAGCAATGCTCTTTTCATTATTAAACTTGATGGGAAACAGAAGTAATCACATCTAAAGGAAGAGAAGGAGAATAAAATATATATTTTATATTGGCAGAAAAACTGGTTATTTTAGCACTTTAGATTGGAACAAAAATGATTCAGAACAAAATTCACTCTTTTGAATTTTCATCCCTTAGATATATTTTTATATATAGGTACAAATATTTTTTTAAGTTATCCTAAGTTCTAGTTCCTAATTTTTATTAATCTATTATCCAAAATTCATTCAGGTACTGTAATAGACTTCTTAAGAAATCTAGGCTGGCTATACATCCCTTGCCTTGAAGCATTTATAATAATTAGTCATCTATTAGTTTTCTAGTGGGACAAAACATTAACTCTTCCACTATTCCTTTGCCTTATCCCTCAAACATAAATAATCTCAAGTGGAAGTCTCATTCACTTCTGGCATCTTAATAGCCATCTGTGTAGCCATACTTTCAACCACAATACTATACAAAAAGGAAATGCTATTGGAATAAATATCTTAGAAGAGCATATAAAAATTTATATTTTCAACCACTTTACTTGTAACCATAATTTTTTTAGTAGAGAATAAAAAATATCACTTTGAAATAATGATTGTCCATTGTCACCCATCACACTTTCCGTCCTCTTCCCAAACTCTCCTGACAATACAATATAAATGTGAGAAGTGACATGTGATTTAGTTCCTGTGCGTGAGACAAAACCATTATCCCTTAATAAAAGAACCAAATTGTCATTCTTGCAAGAAACTGAAGAGTCTAGAACTTCCAATATGTAAAGTTACAATAATGATAAGAAAGGAAAAAAGGGATGAGAAGGAGCTACTCAGTGGGATTTATAGGTCATGCATTAAAACTAAAAATCTTGATTCGCTGGTTTAGGGTCTTACAAATGTTTCTCTCTAGACAGAAAGTTAATAAATGAACTTCTACAGTGCTGATATAATTTTTTCTAAGATAATAACATTGCTGTTTGATATCACTGCCAATTTTTAAAATGATCTGCTTGTCTGAAATATCAGAATAATAATTAAGCACTACATCTTCAGAGATGTAAGATAATTTGATATTGGCAAGCATTTGTTAACGATACAAAGCATAATCAGTCTGTATATGATGGTAGAAAATCTGCCATTAGTATTTAAGCCATCATTGTAATAGCTGTTTGACAACAGAAAGAGCTTGTTAGTACTTGCTAGTACTTATTCTATTTGGCTAAGGTATCAATTAATAGTGAACCAATCAGCCAGCCAGCTAAAAGAAAACATAAAAAAATGCAAAGTTCTTTTGTTGCCTTTTCAATACAATTTGAAGTCATCAAAATTACTTTAAATGTTATAATTAAAGCATATTACACAAATGTGTTTAATAAAGACTAAAAGTCTCTATTAAAAGTGAACAGGAAACAGAGAAACATCTATAATGCAAAGTAATTCTAAACTGACAACAGTCAACAGTTGTTGCATAGAAATTGGGAAGTGACACTGTTAAATGTCACTTAAAAGAGATCCCAAATACCTTCTTTAAAGAGGCTAGAAAGAAATAATTTACCATGGAAACTCTGCCCAATTCCAGAGACCGAATGTGCTTTCATTCCAGAGAGACATCTGTGAGAGTCCAACTCTTTGTAGAATGTGAGAGGAGTAAAATGGCTGTCCTCATTCCTTACTTTACTTTGAGCAGTCCAGAATATTCCATGGAGTGTTCCACTGAAAAAGTGACAATACAAAAATTGAATAGGTGTATCTAAGAAATAACAAGTACACAGATAACCAAAGAATGCTTGCTCAAAGAAGTCTGGGAAATGAATTAAACAACACTAAACCCCACAGCAAGATCTCATAGAGTCTTTAACATTTGAGATACCCTGAGAAACTCTACGAGGCGAATGGAGTTCCTACCAGTTCCCAACATTTGCATGACAAAAATAAACCTTCGTTTTTCCATAGGGCATATTAATATTTTCACTGGAAGATATTAATGCAATGGAATTTAACTGAAAACAAGAAATTCCAAATTTATATAAATAGTTTCTTTGAATTTTAGGTTTCTAAGAAGCATAACAAAGATAAAAACTAGGTAGTATGTATAATCTCTTTTCCTTGTTTGTACACTTCTACCAAATTTAACTCAAATTTCCTACTTCATTGGTATGGGATGAGCAAGAAGGAAAACCCAAATTCCTGGAACATTGCTTGGTTGTATGGCAATAATTTATTAATTATCTTTTAACATAAGCATATTACCCTTTCTGTAGCATAATGTCCAAGAATACTACAGTGGGATCCAGTCTGGGTTTGCATCTTGGCTCAGCTATGTACTAGCTGTAACCCCTTGAAAAACTCATTTAATGTCTTCATTAAATAAATACTTCTTCATCTGTGAAATGAGAATTCTGATAATATACCTATCTCATGGGTTATTGTAGAAACATCAAATATATGTGTATGTGTGTGTGTATAAGTATAGCTACAGATACGACTTACGACTTTTTTCAAAGAATAAATAGCACTAACTCCTCAATTAGCCCCCCATTTTTTAATCCTTTTACATTAAAAATTCACACAGGAGTCAGACCCTAAGAGCTAACTCTATGTATCCTTTGAAACTTACCTAAGCACCTCCTAACCTTTAAAGCACATCTTCAAATAAGGTACACCCAAGTACTACTGGAAGAATAAGAGTAAAGTAAGAGAGGCTGCAGAGGGCCTACGAGTCTGAAACCCCCTGCAAAATCGTCTAGATAACATTACTCTATACCAGTTTTCTCAGAATGATCTCTTCACCCACTGAGGCAGCAAAGGACCTTGTCCACACTAGGACCAAGAATGGCTATACAGTTGCACATCCTCTAGTTGTTTTAGGTTTGTGATACTCTCCGATGGCTATCCTTAATGCCACTTAAGTTATTTCCTCCCTGAGAAAATGAAAATTAGAAGAAAAAGGGTGCGTGTAACCAACATATTCTGCCATCTTCCTTCCTTGGGAGTCATCATTTTAGGACAAGGACACTTCTTTTTGTCTTTCCATTTGTCACCCAGAGTCTCCATGGTTGGTCTAAAATAATTCTAAAAGTCCTAAAAGATACGCATGCTTCTTTTATTGTGACCTTAAGAGAATTCTTAGAGACATTCTTAAACTACTCCTTTTCTCTCTGAAACTCTCAATTCTTCTCCTTTGAACTTGTGTGTGTTGTGCATAAAATCTGGGAAGAGTAAGAATACTGGTTTAAAAGTATTTCAGCTTTTCCTAATATGTAAAATAGTCTAAAATTTTCCTGCTTTACCTCTTTATTTTCCTTCTCCTTTGAGGAGTAGATTTTTGGTAAATTTCATTTTTGGACAATTCAGGCATTTTTATAAAAATGAATTATATATCTGGTGATAATTATTTTTGAAAGACAATGAAAAATAGAAACTTATATTTCTAGAAAACATTGTATTTTTACTGACCCTTCCAAATGTTATGCTATACTTTTAAGCCAGTTTTGTTGTTTTTTTTAATCAGGTTATTAAGGCTCTCAGTATTGGAAAATTCTTAAAGAGGAAGCAGTATAAGCCGTTGACATTTCCTTCTGGGGATTTTGCCCAGGATTTAAGAAAATGAACGAGGCATGTGAGAAACATTAACAAGGCAGTGTTAGCAGATTATACAAACATAACTATGCATTATTTCTTAAAACTACAACAAATTTTTAAAAGTAGATATTTTAAGAGATAAAGATGTAAGTTCACTGTAGTGTAAGAGACGGTAAAAAACCTGTTATAGAACTCCAAATATACTAAGAAACAGCAGTGGAATGAGTAATTCTAAAAAGCGAGCCATTATTACCAATCAGTTCTGCTTCTGTGTGCCTGTTTAGCCTTCTACTTCCTCTCCTTTTTCCACAGTGGGAACTGGAAGGGAATTAAAGTATCTGGCGCACCTGTTTCTCTGATTATGTAACAGCCTACATAATTTCCACTAGGGCGACATCCTCCTCAAAACTCAGGACAAAGATGTTTTGCCTGAAAATTCTGAGCCATCAAGCATGTCCTTAAATGTGACCTGATTCTATGAGATTGCTTTTGAAGATGATGGAAAGAGAGTTTATTTCGAGGAACTTGTGCCTGCTAGGTGATACTACCTAATTTTGAGCTAAAAAAACCAACCAAACAAATAAACAAAAAATAAATACTCTGTAGAAAAAATATAGAGCATCTTTTTTTCTTGTTGGATTCTTGAAAAGCCAGTACTCCAAATTTGAGAGATTTAAAAGCAGAGCTGATAAATGCAGGATTTTAATTGAACTATTTTATGTAAATAGTAGTATCCACTTGTGAAGATATAAGATAAGGCTGTGTTAGGATAATTTCAGTTATTTAGGAACTGTTCATCTTATGGCATTATTTTAATTAGAATAAAGACATTCTTTATGTGGTACTCACTGTAAGTAAATTAATACTTTTTCTTTCACAGTTTATATGTACCGTTGGTTGTATTATTCTGAAAATCTTGTACTAAAAGTCAAGTTACCATTATGTAAATATATATTTAAATGAAAACGCTTCCATATCTCACTTGTATATAAACAAAATACCAATGCCTGAAAAATCTGCTGAAAAGCTCTATTAATACAGAACAATTAAATGTGGTTATCAAGGAAATAGCTGAACATAAATTTTAAAAAGTGCTTAAGCCCAGAGAAACATGTTATTTTTTTCCTACAAAAATCTTGAAAGTAGCCCTGAGAAGACGAATGACTGGACACCAGTCTATTATCATTTGGAGAATGTGACATAAGCTCCAGTTTTGTTTCCTTTACAGTTGAAAAATGATCTTTATTTTTCCGTGATCTCCTTCACAGTTTATTCTCATGTTAAGCATAAAGTATATATTTTAACAATATTGTTGAGCTTGCATATCTAGTCACTTGATGACATGAATTACAAATCACAGTATAAAATAGTGTTTTTCCTGGCCAATCGGAAAAGAAAAGAGACAATGGATGCCTTTATTTCATTTCACTGGAGGCAGGTGAAAATTAAATGTAATGAAAACTGCAGCTCTAAATGGATATGATTAGACACAATGGCATTGGAAAGTCAAAAGATGTATTAATGAAAAGCACATTTTTATTAGGGTATTCCTAAATGCTAACAAACTTAAAAAATAATAAACTGTGTGAATACATAAATATATACTACCTATGTCTTTTAAAAATGTTTAAAAATTGTCATGGCTTATTGGGCAGAGAGCTACACCTCTTGTGGCAATTATAAAATCTCCCAGTTGCATATGAATTATGTGTAAAGAAAAAGTATGTTTTGCCTCTGTACTTTACAATGACAAAAAATGAGAAACCATTAATTTAGAAAATAGACAATGAGATACTTTCTAATTAAACAGAAAGTTTCAGGAGCTGGACTTTTGCTTCTCTTCTGCCCATCCCTAACATGTGTATGAATGAGCTCAGTGCATTAAAGATTGGAATTTAGTCAAAGGTAATTTAGATCATAGAAAATAGGTATATGCAATGGTACCTGAATCATATAACTCTAGGGGAAAAAAAGATATATATAGTGCAAAAAGTAGTCTCCATTTGGAGATATTATGACTTGATTTATGTATTTTGCTAGGAAATGATTTTACTAAATTACAGTCTTCAATTTTTCTATATTAATAGAAATACCTCATTCGGCAATTTGGTGTGCCTAACGCATACTATGACTAATACTGTTAATGCTTTCAAAATTGGACATAAACACTAGGAGATATTCATCTAAATTAACTTAATCATAATTTAATTACCATATACCAAGGCACACCCATTGCAAAATTCAGACCCATACTGGCCAAATAATAGATTACAAATACAGTGTGATCATGCAAGACTGGATAATAAACTCACTTATAGATGATTGAGAACATATTTTAAGAAAAATTCTTAGTTTAGTTGTAAAGAAGAGGAAAACTCCACTTTTAAAATCTAGAATCTTAATTTTCCAGTCTCCTATTTTTCTAGTTTGATGATTGCTGGAGGATCAATGGACCTATTGGGTTCCAAAATATAAATGGAAACTTATTGCAATATATCCTAACTCTTGCAGCTTCAACAATTGGATACTCAATTTCTTTTTTCTATGATATTAAAATTAACAGAAATAGACCAAAATATTTTTAACCATTATTACTTTCAATAAGCAAAATTTCTGATGGGAGGTACTCATTTGCCATGGAGAAAATTTGCTCCCAGTTTTTCACAAGACAATCCTTGTGAGAGTAAAAGGTTTGAGAGTCACCTTCTTAAAACACTCAAGTTGTGGGATAAGAGGAATCTCTTGTTAGGACACAAGTTTAAACATATTCAAGTCTGGACTGTTCTATCACAAATGATTTTTATGTGAGTTCAGTAAGAAACTGTTTCAGATTAAGCTCATGCTTTTAATCTAGCTCCAAAAATGTTTATAGAGCACATAGTGTTTCTAAAGCGCAATACTGAAGATTAAAATCAGTTCCTGGCATCAGCCTCTATGACGCTCGAACCCGTGATCCTTCAGAGTTCTCTTCCTTAAAACAAAGCTTACTGTATGAAGATTATAATCCACAGAGGCTTAAGCAAAAAGGGGATGCAACAAGCAAGCAAGGTCAAGGACATTGCTTCAATGCTTCACATTGCTCTCTGTGCACAATCTACATGTTTTACCTTGAAGTACAACTTATCTCAGAGCTTGGACCCCATGTGGGACTAACCCACATTCCTGCCCTCCTGTTTATTATTTTTCCTATTACCTTTCCTAAAACCTCTAAATTGATCATATTCTTTCATTACATGGTTCATTCAATACCACTCATTAGCTGTAAAAACGCTTCCTTCATTTTAAGAGCCAGCTGAGGTAATAAATCCTTTGAAACCTCTTTTTCCTCTCGGGGAAAGCTGCCCATCTGTACAGAGTTTGTTGCTTCTATCACTGTAACTGTGTTTACCATATTATCTTGTAACTTAAAGTATGTAAGTTTGTCTCTTGAGAGCAAGAACCTTGTATTATTCATCTTCATATTTTTGTAATTAAGAATATCAAACATTTACTGTTCAAAAATGTTAAATATTCATTAAGATTTTTTTTTTCTGGAGGGATCGCATGAGCTAGTCAAAAAAAATAAGCATGAAAAGAAGACTACATCACAAAAGTAAGAGCTAACTTTTATTATGTCCTTGCTCTGTGCTAATTACTGTACTAGATTATTTTTAGGAATTATATTGAAACTTCATGCCAATTTTAGAAGTAGATATTATCACTATTTCTATTTTATGTATTGCACTGTACTCTCACATGATATAAGCATTCCTTTGTTAATTGTTTGTCTAACCCACATTAGACTGTAAACTCTTTGACTACATGGACTGTATCTGGCCGTGCTTCATCCTCAGAATCTTACATGGTGCCGTACACCTAATTGATAATCAAAACACTGGTTGATGCATTTGTTAATATATTCACGCATTAATCAAAGGATTCTTTTTCCCAGTGTTTGAAAGATTATGACAGCACATGCTTATGTAATGCTTATGTTGTGCCAGATGCTGTTCTAAGTGCTTTACAAATATTAGCTTACCAAACCCTCACCACACCTTGGGAGCCAGCTTTTGTCCCAGTAAACTGAGTAATATTTTACAGATGAAGAAACTGAAGCACATATAGGTAAAGCGATTTAGCTAAGGCCATATAGCTAGTTATCTACTATGGATAAGGCTCTTAAAGATGAACTGAGATAAAATCTAGACTCTGAAATCAGCCATGCAAAATCTACTAAAATGGTAATTTAAAGATTGTACATAGTTTTAAGTGGTTTGATGATCATTTTTCATCTTTCTTATCTGGTGAATCCCTTAGCCTATTTTGGTCAATTTTCTTCATTTTCTCTCATCACTAACCTGTGCTGTAAGCTTAGCTCTCCTTTGTTGATAAAAAGAAAGTGCTCTCTACGTATTGTACGTGCTTTATCTTGGAAATTTCTCCTTAAAAATACAAGTTTTGTTACAATAATCCAGAATTAGGGTCTGTCTGTCAACTGCCTTTCTAATTTCTGTTCCTAATTAGTATTGAATAAATTTGTGTGTACTGGAAATTGCCAGAAATAAGATCTTTCAAATGTAAATATGGCTCCGATTGAGTTTTGCATATCTCTGCAGTTCTAAGTAGGAGGAAAATCTTTTATGCACATTTGCCACATTGTTCAAAATTTCTTTTCTCCAACAATTTTTTTCTTAATTTATTTCACAAGTATCTCTTGTTTTTCAAACATATTTATTTAAAATAGTTAAAATTTTGTGTATTTAATATGCAAAAAAAATGATGCCTTATGGGACATATACATTGTAGAAAGATAAAATCTAGTTAATTAACATATATTACCTCACATAATTATTATTTTTGTGGTGAAAACAGTTAACATTTGCATTCTTCAGTGTATCTTCATATGCTATAGTCATTATGCTGTAAAACATATGAATTTATTTCTTCTCTCTAACTGCAATTTTGTATCCTTTGACCAACTTCTCCCCCTGGACCCTGTCTGGTGCAACTTCTGCAGCCTCTGGTAAACACCATTCTATTATCTGTTTCTATGAGATCAACTTTATTAGATTCTACACATAAGTGAGGTCTTTTGATATTTTTTTTGCTGTGTCTGGCATATTTAACTTTTCTTCCAGGTTCATCTATGTTGTTACAAATGACCAAATTTCCTTCTTTTTATGGCTGACACATATCCCATGTGTTACCACATTTACTTTATTCATTCATCTGCTGATGTACACATAAATTGATTCCAAATCTTGGTTATTGTTAGTACTGCTGAAATAAACACTGGAGTGTAGATATTTCTCTACATACTGATTTTATATCCTTTGGATTTATACCCAGTAGTGGTATTGCTAGATCACATGGTAGTTCCAGTTTTAATTTTTTGAGGAACTTCTATACTGCTTTCCTTAGTGGCTGTACTAATTTTCATTTCTATCAACAGTGTGAAAGTGTCTCTCTTCTCCACATCCTTTCCTAATACTTATTTTTATGTTTTTGATAATAACCATTCTAACAATAATGAGGTGATACCTGATCACGGTTTTGATTTGCATTTCCTTGATGATTAGGTATGTTGAGCATTTCTCATATATCTGTTGGCCATCTGAATAGCTTTATTTTAGAAATGTCCATTGAGGTCTTCTGTCTATTTTTAATTATTTGTTTTCCTGGTATTGGGTCATCGAATTTCTAATATATTTAGGATATTCCTCTTATCTGATACGTAGTTTGCAGATATTTTCTCCCATTCTGTAGATATTCTCTAAAGTCTTGATTGTTTCCTTTGCTGTGCTAAAGATTTTTGCTTGATGTAATTTCATTTTTCTATTTTTATTTTTGTTTTCTGTACTTTTAAGGTAAGATCCAAAAAATTATTGCCCATATCAATGTCATGGAGCATTCCATCTCTAATTTCTTCTAGTATTTTCATAGTTTCAGGTCATATATTTAAATTTTAAATTCATTTTGAGTTGATTTTATATATGATGTCTGATAAGGGTCTAACTTTATTCTTCTGCATATGGAGATCCAATTTTCCCATAAGCATTTATTGAAGATACTATTCTTTCCTCATTGTGTTTTCTTGGAACCTTTTGGAGATAATAATTGGCTGTGTAAACATGAATTTATATATGGGATTTCTATTCTGTTTCATTAGCCTATGTGTCTTTTTATGTCACTACCATGCTGTTTTCAGACATCCTTGCATCCCTGGAATGGATCTCACTAGATCATGGTGAATAATATTTTTAATTTTTTATTGAATTTAATGTACTATAACTTTATAGTATGTTTTGAAGTCAAGTAATGTGATGCTGCCAGCTTTGTTCTCTATGTTCAAAATTGCTTTGGCAATTCAGAGCCTTTTGTTGTTCCATATACATTCAGGATTGTTTTTTACTATTTTTTGTAAAAAATGTCACTGCTATTTTGATAGAAATTGCATTAAATCTGTAGATGACTTTGGGGAATATAGACATTTTAATAATATTAGTTCTTCTACTCCATTAACATGGATGACTATTTTATTTATTTGTGTCTTTTCCAATTTCTTTCATAAATGTTTTATAGTTTCAGTGTAGAGGTCTTTCACCGGCTTGGTTAATTTTATTCCTAATTTTTTTTTTTGTAGCTACTGGTAGTTTACTGTTAATACCAGCAAAAATTTTTAGTTTGCTAAAACACCACAGATTTTTGCATGTTAATTTTGTATTTTACATCTTTATTGAATTTATTAGTTCTAACAATTTTTTTCAGTGAAGTTTTATTTTTAGAGTCATATAAATGTAAGACGAAGTCATCTGCAAACAGCAATAATTTAACTTCTTCCTTTCCTGTTTGTATGTGTTTTATTTCTTTCTCTTGCCTAAATGCTTTGGTTAAGACTTCTAAAACTATGTTGAATAGAAATGGTAAGAGTGAGCATCCTTGTCTTGCTCTAGATTTTAAATGAGAGCATTCCCTTTTTTTTTTTTTCCTATTTACTATTAATGTTAGCTGTGGTTTTGCCATACGTGGTCTTTATTATATTGAGATACATTACTTCTAAACATAGTTTGTTGAGTTTTTATCATGAAAGGATGTGGAATTTTGTCAAATGCTTCTGTATCTGTTGACCTGATCATATTTTTTTTGGTCTTTAATTCTCTTAATATGATATGTCATGATTTTTGATTTGGGTACGTTGAGCCTTCCTTGCATCCATGGGAAGAATCTCACCTGATCATGGTAAATAATCTTTTTAATGTGCTGTTCAGTTCTGTTTTCTAGCATTTTATTGAGAATTTTTACATTTATATTCAGCAGGGATACTGAATTATTGTTTAATTTTTGCTATATCTTTGTCTGGTTTTGATATTATGGTAATTATGACCTTATAAAGTAGGTTTGCAGGTATCCCTTCCTTTTCAGTTTTTTGGAAGAGTTAAGTCATCAGGTTCTGGGATTTTCTCATATGAGAGACATTTTATTACTAATACCATCTCCTTACTCACTATTGAACTGTTCAGATTTTCTCTTTCTTCATGATTCAATTTTGGTACTATGTATATGTCAAGGAATTTATCCATTTCTTCTAAGTTACACAATTTTTGGCATGTGATTATTCACAATATTTTATGATCCTTTGTATTTCTATGGTATCAATTATAATGACTTCTTTATATCTGAAATTTTATTTGAATCTTCTTTTGGCCTATCTTAGTCTAGCTAAAGAGTTGTTTCCTTGCAGTTATAATGAGATACCTAGAGTTTTGCTTCTAGAGAGCTCCTAAAGGCCACTCTCAGGTTTTTTTCCCACATAGCTTTCTTGAACTTCAAATCACATATGGCACATCAAATTTGTTTCCTCTTTCACATCTCTCTTTTACATTTCTGCAACCAGAGCTGTATAACTTAATCATGTGAGTAAAATTCACCATGCTTACTGCCTTGAGGATTATTCAAAGCTTTTACACAGAGATGTTGGGGGGGGGTCATGGAAAATTTAGAATTCTGATTACCACAGTCCCCAATTGGAAAAGGTTACCTCTAAATTTCAATGCATACTTTTTTCTCCCCATGAGTAACTAAAAATATTCTTGTACGTCTTTTCATATGATACCATGTAGTCATATTCTGCCGACTTTTATAGAGTTAACATTTTCAGACTGGCTAAAGCAGAATGATGTTTCCACTATTTCAGTGTACATTTGTGACTTTTAAAAATATGTGCATATAAGCATCTGAAACACTTTTAATAAATATTAATAATTAAAATCTGCTGATATTTTGGCCTCATAAACTGTGGCTACTTAGATAATGAAGAAAAAATTACATGTATATTGATGAAATCTATCACTCCTGGGTTTTACATAAAATACTTTGAGATCAAGGATTAGTCTGCTCAGTCTGCCATAACAAAGAAGCACAGACTGGTTAGCTTAAACAGTGAAAATTTATTTCCTCATAGTTTTAGAAGCTGAAAGTCCAAGATCAAGGTGAGAACAGGGTTGACTAACTTCAAAACCTCCTTTCCTGACATGAACATAGCCACTGTCCTATGGCCTCTGTCCCTTTGCTTATAAGAAAAGGAGTCACATTGGATTAGGGTGCATTCTGATGGTCTAATTTTAATTTAATCATCTCTCTTCTTAATTACCTTTTGGACCCCATCTCCAAATATAGTCATATTCTGAGGTAACGGATATTAGAACTTCAACACATAAATCTGGGGGGATGCAATTCAGTCCATAATAGATTCTGAATAAAACATATCATAAGAAACTTTATTTTTTTTATAAACATAGTGCAGTGAGGCACACAATTATCAAACTAGTGAGAAGACCTGTCACATGTGATGAATTTTCTTTCTGTATATGCCTATATATGACTTTCAAGATAATAAAGTGACATTTGGGATGTCTGTTTTCCTAAGACTTTTTTATTTAGATTTAGTCATTCATCTCTTATGTTCTTATTAAAAGATTCCTCACGTGCAAATTGTTCTAGTTTTCCGATAAAATATATATTTTCTGAGATATGAACTAAGGTCATCCCTCTAAGAAAATGATTTTTATAGATAGAAAAGTCCTGTGTTAATCTGTGCCTCCATATAAAATAGGAAAGAAAAGTAAACATTAAAGAATGAGGAATGAATTGCAAATAGTAAAATGTAAACTATTATCCTCCTTTTTCATGTACATAATATTAAGCACTGGCTTTTAGTAATAAATACATCATAAACTGAGGTTATTGACAAATTAAATATAATCAATCAGGACAATTGGGAAATAATATAAGAAAAAATATCCTTTTTAATATAAAGTATATAATGTCTTTTAACTAAGTAGGCCATATTCCTTTTATTTCAAATTAAATAGGTAGATGCTGAAGAATTTATTGTTATTTCGAGTCATAGAAGAGTAGTTACCAAAAATCCCTCTTATAGACAAAGTCCAAAGACTGATTGAGTAACCATTAAATGGCTTTGATATATCCAACTGCATTTGTTTACTGTTGCCACTGTAACAAATTACCACAAATTTAGAGGCTTACAGTAACACAAATTTACTATCTTTCAGTTCTGGAGGCTAGAAATTTAAAATAAAATGTATGAGGTTTAGAACAAGGCTTTTTTTTTTTTTTTTTTTTTTTTTCTGGAGACTTCAAGGGAGAATCTGCTCCTTGACTCTTCTACTTTTAGGGGTTTCTAGCATTCCTTGACTCCTGGCTACATCACTCCATTCTCTGTGTCTGTGATCACATTGATTTCTCTACTGTTGCCAAATCTACCTACCTCTTCTAATTTTGCTCTTTGTGATTATACTTATGGCCTATGCAAATAATCCAGAATAATGTCCTCATCTCAAAATCTTTAACTTAATCATATCTGCAATATTATTTTTGTTACATAGGGTAACATGCACAGATTCTGGAGTTTAAAATATAGACATCTTAGGGAGCCATTATTCAGCCTATCATGCCACTGCTGTTCTGTAATACTGCTCAAGATGTAAAAAAGAGATAGGACCTCCATGGGTTTCTAATATAATTGGAAAGACAAAAGAAGCCTTCCTTATCAAATAAAGAATTCTTTATGCAGGATGAGGCCAGCAATAAGAAAAAAATACTTCATTGTTTAAAGAATGAAGAAATCAATTAGAAGAGGCTTAGAAAAATATGTGAGCAGGTAGGAGAGGTATAGTAGGCATGTAATAAGATGACAGTTTTATAGAACTGGATTGCCAAGGCAAAGCAAACACTTAGAGGATGGAAACATGTAGTTTCTTCTACATTGGCAAGTACATAAGTAGGCACTATGCAAATATCTATATGAAAAATAATAGCTGATTGATTAAAATTGGAATGGATGAATATTGAATAAATGGATACGTTGATTATCTGCAGATTATGAAAAATTATGTCTATTAATCTTCATAAAGCTCTGTTATCATTGTCTAATTTGTTAGGATAAGTTGTATCCAAGGGAACAGTGAAACCAGCATAAAAAGCCTAGAAAGCGCATTTTAAGATCTTGATGCAATGAACACAACCTTGGGTGCCTAAAAAGCATTTGCTACATGTAAAGTTTAGCACTGAGAATTTCTTGAATGTGCTTTCCTTTTAAATATCTTGATCACCCATGATGATATCTCTTGAAAGCTGCTGTTTAGTTCAGTGTCTATACATCTTATATAAAAGGGTCAATTTAAGAAATATGAAGGTCAGAAAAACACAGAATTGAGAAACAATAAGCTATAAAGTTTCACTAAAAATATATCACTGGATCTGAAAAATAAGAACAGAAGATAAAAGTTTCAAATCGATTAGGAGCAGCTCAATAAAGTTTTTGCTGTCAACTATTTTTAGAAGGCAATGTTGGGCAAGAGATGAGATGAGGTTGAAGGTTATATATAATATGTGTGTGTGTGTGTGTGTGTGTGTGTATGTGTATAATATTTATATTAAATTTTAGAGTACTGCCAAATGATAATTAGAACTATAACAGAGCTGTCTAAAATCTGGTTTGTGTTTCTCTCAATGTGCTGTGTTTTCAGTGTTTGTTCACGATAATAACATGTTTTATGAAAATAATACACCAATATAGTGGCCATGATTTAAAGTTAAATTTGTGTTTGCATTTTTCTTTGACATATCACTCAGATTAAAATCATTTTATATGTTTTAAAACTAATCTATTTCCCTTGAGAATACAATACCTTTGCAATGAAATGGTCGCTGTGTTGGAAATCAGATCTGGATTGTGAGTTGCTGTCATCTTCATTGGTTTTATTGAGTGATGTTTTATCCCTTATTTTAAATTTAAATTGGTTAAAATGTTTGGGGATAAATTATTATTATATTGTTTTAGACAATAATATCATTAAATTTAGCAGAAGGAAAAACCACTGTTTGTGATTACACTTTTTCAGTAAATATTTATTTTGAAGTTTTCTTCTGAAGAAATCTTAAACCAAAAGCAAGGTTTACAATTGGTTTTAAATATATATACTTTAAATATATAATATTTAATAATATAATAATATATATTTTAAATATATATATATATATTATGGTTTATTAACTAATATTACCTTATTTCCAACTCCATATTGGCTTGTAATAATATTTATTCCCTAAAGAACTAGAAGTGAAACTTGACTGAGGTTGGAGGTGTTCACTAATGATCTCTTGAATCATTTCCTTCTCCATAGTTTTTATTCAACTATATTAGAAAGCATGCAGCATATTGCCAATTTTTCACTAATGATATATGAAACGTAATGAGTTGCATGGGCCTCCAGAATATTACATGAGTGGCCTTTAGTCTATTGTTTCACTGTGCTCTCCAAACTCATATTCTATAATTATGAAAACATAATTTTTAACTTTGCAGTCGCTCAACTGAATGGCATACTACAATTGTACTACCTGCTATTCCAATTTGGCTATCAAATTTTTATCAACATGTAAGCACACTATCTTTTTCATCTATAAATCATTAGGCATTAGGTAAAATATAATTAACATGTATTAATTTTTCTGAAAAAAATTGACTAAAATAGACTACAACAAAGCAAGCATATATATTTGCCCTTTCAGTTCATTTTATATGTATTTTTCTAACTTCTACTTTTTAGCACTTATTATGCTCTGAAATTATCTTGTTCATTTATTGTCTGTATTCTTCACTAGAATGAAATCTCCATGAGCAAAGGGTGCTTCTCTGTTTTGTTTAGTGTTACATCTTCAATGTTTTGATTTGTTTGGTTTTGTAGTTAAAATTTTAAATGTAGAAAGTGTGAGTCAATGCAGAAAGTGTGAGTCCAAATTATAGGCTTTTAATAAATAGTCATTTAGTATCTTCTACCATAGAATATTATATTTTAAACCTGTGTTTAATCACAACATTTAATAGTTCTAAAAAGTTATGGGACTATTTTACTAATAATAGTAAACAATATATATACTTACTAAGATATTCATATAATGAGTCACATTTTTATTAACCTGTGGGTATCCTGTTTCCATGTTCTAATCATTTTCTGTGTCAAATTGGGACTTAGTCATTCAATTTTAAAAATTTATTAAAATTATGCAAGACGGTATGTTCTGCACGTCCTTAGGATAAGACACCAACCTTGCTTCAAGAACATACTCTAGAGAGGAAGGTAAGATAAAAGCGCAACTAGTTATAAATCTAAGAAAATTACAAGTAGTTAGAAAAAAAGCAAAACGCATATTCAAATCATGAAGCTATCACTTGCCTTTGGGAGAAAGGCATCTTGAAGGAAGTCAACAATGATTTTAAGGCATCTTAGGATTTGCAAGTGATCTATAAAGTAAAGATGGGGAAGTGAAACATGGAGAAAGGAAGCAGATATTGGAAGATATTCAATGTATTAGAGAATAAGCGATGTTGGAGCCACATGTCAGATAAGGTTAGAAGAAAGGTTTGAATGTTATTGTAACACATTCTACAATTCCACACGAACAAACTTTATTTAATTTTTTATGAAATAGAGAATTATTGAAAGTTTATGATCATGAATGAAAATGTAAGAATTCTGCTTTTGAATGATTAGTATTGCCAGGATTAGCAGTGACAGAAATGAAATATAAATTGAGGCAGAAGAGTAGATAGTTGGTGGCTGAAATTGTCTGGGTGAAGTATGATGCATTGCTGAAATAAAAACAATAGCTCTGGAATGGAAATAAATGTATATTTAGAAGACATAAAATTAGGAATTCCTCAAGCTTAGATATTGGATAAGGTCTTTTTATTATTATTGTTGTAGTGGTGGTAGTCGTTAAGAGCACTTAACATGAGATCTACCTGCTCAGCAAATTTTTATACGTACAATACTATATTGTTAACTGCAGGGACAATGTTGTACAGCAGATTTCTAGGACTAATTATTGTGTATAACTGAAATTTTATCCCTATTGAACATGGATAAAGTCTTGAACTAATTATGAACTAGGAACTCATTTCTGATTTTGACCAATGGAAAAAAAAGTTTGTTCTACTGAGGAATTATTTAATGAAACTGTTTCATTTAGTGTCTCATTTTGTGAAGCTCCTAAATAAAGGTAGTGGTATATAGATATTCATTTTTGTGCCAATTATTGCACTGTAAAGGATACAAATTAATATTTTCATAAAAATATCATTTTATTTCATATATGTATTAAATCTGGGTCTATAAACAGTGACTAATCTGTTTCCATATTATACCATATTTTGTAAGTACATTTATTGTTGACCTGGTAGGCATTTTTTTTTTTTTTTGAGATGGAGTCTCCCGCTGTCTGATGTTGGAGTGCAGTGGCCCTATCTTGACTCACTGCAAGCTCTGCCTCCGGAGTTAAAATGATTCGCCTGCCTCGGCCTCCTGAGTAGCTGGGATTACAGTCACATGCCACCACACCTGGCTAATTTTTGTATTTTAGTAGAGGTGGGGTTTCACCATGTTGGCCAGGATGTTCTCCATCTCTTGACCTTGTGATCCACCCACTTTGGCCTCCCAAAGTACTAGGATTACAGGTATGAGCCACTGCGCCCGGCCCCAGTAGGAATTTTAATGATCATGAAAAATGTGTTTGTTAGCATTAATTGAACGATATGGTATAACATTGGCAGACAGTTCTCTTTCCCTGAAACCTCAAATTTCCAATTTGTCAAGTTATTAGTAGCATTATTATTAATAGTGCTTAAACTTAAGGTAAGTCTGTTCAGGAACCCTTCCTTCCAGGACAGCATGGCTCCTCCTTCTGATACAGAAGCCCATGAGGTGGTAACTTAAAGCTGTATCTCCTCCCCTTCCATACTTTTCACATTGGTTAGTCTTCTTCATCATAAATTTTGACCAGAATATCTCACTTACTCTAAACTTCCAAACACCGAAGAAACACTAGAAAGTTTTGCTTAGGAGCTGAGAATATATTTTTCTTTTTCTTGAAATGTCTATTTGCCCAGTCTTTTCAAATATCTTTATTCTATCCTTTTTTTCTGTAAAATGAGAGTAGTTTTCTGATTTCTTTATAAAACAATTGATAGACTCCACCACCAGGGCACTCCATGAAGCTATTGAAATGCTATGGGCTTGTTAGGTAATACCAATTTACACTGGCTCCCAGGTTATTGGGAACTAAGCACTTATGTCTTTGACATGCAAACACTTTATTTCCTTGATGCACAATCTTACAAATTTCAATCTATGGCCAGATAATCTTTGTCTTTTATAATTAGCCCATGCCTCAGTTGGTTACCTTAAGTTCTAAAACTGAACAAAGATCCAGATGAGTTTATTAAATCATAGAATATGAACAAACCTCTTCCTCATATTGTATAAAGTGATATACTTTAGCAAAAAGATGTAATACTCTTAAATAAAAGCCTCATTTAAATAAAATGACTAATGAATAACCAAAGGAAGAGCAATAGTACCATCTAGCATCTAATGAATAATAAGTATTTATATTACTGAATTAACTAGAAAACCTAAGAAACATAATTTGTGTCTATTCTCCTATGAACAATAAATAAAATCAATATGGGCAATAATTCTAGCCAAAATAAAATATTATGAAACAACTGACATAGAGAGTTATTGACTACTGACATTTCTTAAAAGCAAAACTAACACATAAAAACGTGATACTATTTCTCATATATAGCTATACGGTAGTTTTCATGACAAATCACAACAAAAGCAAAAATTGACAAATGGGTTCTAACTAATTTTAAGAGCTTCTGCGCAGCAAGAGAAACTATCAACAGGCATCCTACAGAATGGGAGAAAAGATTTGCAAACTATGTATCTGACAAAGGTCTAATATCTAGCATCTATAAGAAACTTAAACAAATTTACAAGAAAAAGACAAACAATGCACCCATTAAAAAGTGGCCAATACATGAACAGATACTCTCAAAAGAAAACATATATGTGGCCAATAAGCATATGAAAAAAAAAGCTCAATATCAATATCATTCTAGGACAACAAAAAACTTTATTGATCATATACTTAGTAATGGGAATTTAATTTGCATATGTATGTCATTTAAATGACACTGCAATCAGTATATCCCATATACAAACTTTTGCTATTTTTAAATTTTTCCTTAATATGAAGTCTGAAATTACTGAATCAAGACATAAGAACTATGTATCCTTTAAAATATTTGGCCATATAACATATTCCACTATTCATATTATTATTCTAACAATTTTTTTTATTTTTTCTATATTTTCAGGAGTTATTGTATGTGTATGTTTGTAAGCAAGATAAATAAAATTAATCATATTTGCTTCTTTGAATTTTTACATATACATTAAGAATAAGGGAAAATGTATGCATGACTTTGACTTAACAGGAAGCTTTCGACCTCAGCCAGAGGCAAAACAACATGTATTAAATTATATACAAAAAAATCTTTAAATAAAAATGTATTGCCTCTGGAAATATAATTTTAAAATTTTGAATGATATGACTCATTCACATAACTTTCTTTTTCTATTACATTTAATCAACCATTTTATCAAAAAATTTTAATGTTCTCAAAAGCTTTTAAATTAATATAAGTGGTCATTTATTTGGATAATGATTATACCTGAGAGAATAATAATTTTTTTGTTTTTCTCTTGTGGATCAGCAGTGGATCAAGGGAAAGTTGTGATAATTGCTCAACCAGTTAAGACTAAAAAATTTTTCAGGGAATAAAAACCTTTTCAATTTTTTCTTACTATTGTTCATTAGGCATGGAACAAGCAAGAGATCTGGCTGACAACATATTTGCTGAGTAATAACTCTTAGTATTACTGATGATCATGTTTCCAGGAAGTATATGCTTCCTATTATGGTACAAAATAAGGTATACAACATCTCCAAGTTAGAGTATTCTTACCAAAAACTATTTGAGTTCAGTCAAGCCTTTAGGTCTTATTTTTAGTTTATAAGAAAATTACAGAACACATTAGAAAATTCCTCTGTTAGGTACTGAGTATTATTTTGAATAACAAAATATAGATAATTGCATTTGTTTTGCAGTTGTTATTGTTTTACCCTCTTCTCATTCATTGCTAACCATAACACCTTATAAAAATCATTGTTCAATAAATTAAGATTCAGATTATTATGGAATTTAAGGCATCTATCTATATATATAAAAAATCTAATTTGAAACACACCACAACTTTTGGAAGCAGTTATAGTTGTATCCCTTCTAACATGAACCTAAAACTCTGGGAGAAAAACAGTGCTCCAGTTTCCAAAACATACTGAACTTACTAAATGTAACAACATTTCTGTTAAACTACTCAGGTTGTTGAGATGGCAGAAGGTTGAAGTATTAATGAGCTCAGTGTGTGAGAGGAGATATTTGTAAAACTAATTATTTGACATCAGCTATATGAAATGTCACAGAAATTTTTGAACTATTTAATTAGTTTGAACATCATCTGTAAGGCATTCATTCATTCATACATTTAATATAGGAATTTTAACTATGTACAAGACAATTTTTGAGGTGTAGGAGAACTAAGAGTAAATAAAATGAGTCTACCCTTATATAATGTACATTCTCATGTGGAGAAACAAATTTTAAACTATTTTTAAAACTACATATAGAATTTGTCAAATAGTGATACATTTTTATAGAAAAAAATCAACTGGACAGCTAAATGAAGGGATAGTGATAGGGAAGGCAGAATAGAACTATATGACTCAGGTGATTAGAGTAGTCTTCTCTTCTAAGAGATCTGAAGTCTGACAGAAATACGTTAGGAATTGAACAATGAAGATATCTTAAAACAAAACAAAACATTCTCCCCAGGCAGAGGAAACAGTAATTGCAAGGCTCATGCAGACATGGGCTTACCATGCTGGAGAAAGAACAAGAAAAACATGTTGCTGAAGTGGAATGAACTAAGAAAAAAAATAGTAAGACAGAATCAGAAAGGCAACTGAGGGCCAGATCATCAAGAACTTTGGAGGGCATTTTAAAAACTTCAAATATGTGTGAAATGGGAAGCCACTGCAGGGTTTTGTCAAATAAGTTATGAAATCTGTTTTTGTTTAGTACTTTTAAAAAGCAGTTATTCCTGATTATCTGGTGGTGGTGGTGGGAGTTGGGGAGAGATCTGAAGCAATGGGATCCTCCAGGAAAGAGGCTCTCATGGGTTATAACAGGTGGTTAGTGGTGGAGGTATTGAGGAATAGTCAGATTCTGGATATATTTTGAGTATATGCTCTAAAGGAACTTACTGAGTGATCAAATATGTGGAAGGACATATAAGTGGTATGAGTGAAAGAAGCCAAACCTCTAAGGTCAGGAATTTAGGTTCCTGGAAGGATCAACTGGCTTTCACTGGATGAGGAAGACTGTGAAGACTCTGGTTTTGGCAGGGAATAATTGGGATTTCAGCTGGAACATGGTACACTTGATTTGGCTTTTAAGCATACCAGAGGAATCATCAAGTAGGTAATTAGATATTATGAGCTTATATTTCAAAACACCAGACTAAATATAAACTTTGGAGTTATTAACATGTAGTTGGTACTTAAAGCCATGAGACCTGATAAGACGAGCCAGCGTGGGAGCAGAAAGAGAGTTCTGAGGATGAAGCCTAGAGCATTCAATCTGAGAGGCAGAAAAGATGAGGAGGAAAACCAGCAAAAGAGATTGAAAGGACCATCAGAAAAGTGGGAGAAAAGGCTAGAGGAAGGAAGTGGTGTCTCAGAAACCAAGTTAAGAGATTATGATAGAGCCAGAAAAAGGCCAGTTGAGATAAGAAGAAAGCTGAAAGAATGGTGTAGCACAGAGGCTTAATGGAGAAGAAGGAAGGGCCAATATGGTGAGATACTAATGATGGTCTGGGTAAATGGAATCAAATATTGTCCATCAAAATTTATCACTATGGAGATCATTGATGACCTGCTTTGTTGGACTACTGGTGCTACATACTATTAGGAATGGGTTGGTAGAGAATGGGAAGTATATTAATTTTCTAGTACTGTGAAATAAACTACCACAAACTTCATGGTTAAAAAACAACCCTGTTTATTAGCTCAGAGTCTAGGTCAGAAGTCTGGCACAGCAGGACCGTCAGCCACTCTGTGTTCTCATCTGGAGCTTGTGGTCCTCTTTTAAGCTCACATGGTTGTGGCAAGATTCACTTCCTGGTTATGGGAGGTCCCTGCTTCCTTGCTGGCTGCCAGCTGGGAACTACTCTCACTTTCTGGAAACTACGCTCACTTTCACCCATATTTTTTAGCATGTGGTTTTGTCCATTTTCAAAGCCAGCAATGGAAAATCTCCCTCATATAAAATCACTCAGACTTTGAATTTCTGACTTTCTCTTGGATGATTTCCCGATTTTAAGATTAACTGTGCCACATAACAAAACCTAATCACAGAAATAAATTCCTCCTATTTGTGGTCCCAGGGATTATAGAGGTTGTATACATCAGTAGAACGGTGAACTTTTGGGGGTTTTCTTAGAATTCTGCCTACCACAGTAAAACTGAAGATGGGAAGTACAGACTGCTTTTTGAGTGAGTTGTTTTGCCAATAATACAGCAATAGACCAACAACTCAATGGAAAGTGGGGTCAAAAAAGGATAATTTTAATATGTAACACATTAAAAAATATCTATATACTGACAAGAGTAATTCCCCCCAAAAGAAAGAACATTTGATATTTCTTGAGAGGAGTGAGCTGCTTAAATAATATCTATCTTTGAGTAGGCCAGGATGAATGGGATCTCTGGCATATGTGTAGATGTTGATCTTAATCAGGAGAGTAGAATAAACAGATTATTTGCAGTAAAGGAGGAATTATTTAGTCATTTTGTTTGAAGCTAGCAGAAAATTTCTTCTGTTGCTTCTTTTGTTCCCTTGCATCAGTGAAATAAAAAGATTTATGAGTGAACTGTGAGGATGGGGGAAATGGTGACAGAGATTTGAGGCCAATATATAAGGACTTGAAATGGCTTACATACAAGCCAATATATAATATAATCATGAAGATAATTTTACAAAGGATGTGATTTTCACAAAGAGAGAAAATTATTTATGCCATGGAAATAAATTTTAAGAAAAGAATAATAGAAGGAAGAGGAAGAAATGCAAGGACCCCTATGCATTTACTTGGCTGAGTGTTATTTTTCAATCATATCATTAGTGCTATGAGAATAAATAAAATATAGTCCTAGCATTAAAGGTTAAGAAAGGTCTTGTAATTTTTAATAAAAATACATATTTATGTACATAAAATAAAAGAAGGAGACATGAAGACATGATATCTTAACCTGCCTAGAAGACATCATAGAAAAGTAACATTTGAGATATATAGTTCTTAAGAAAAAAATAGAGAATTTTTTTCTATCAAAATAGATAATACTACTTATAGTTCTCCTTAATTCTGATGAAAAACAATCTTTAGAGGGAGATAATATAATAGAGTCATAATGTAGTGTAAAATAGTATAAATCAGGATAAAATCCAAGACCTGTAGGTGCAATGATGGCTTCAGTTGTTGGCCAACCAGTGAGTGATGTTCCTCATTTAAAATGTCCATTCTGATCTCAAATATAATATTATTCCTAAAGTGTGCCCTTCAAAAGAACCTACCTAATTATTTTTATATTAACCTAATTACCATCGTCGTCAGAGAAATAATTAACTACAACTATTAATATGATGGTTTTAGTAAGACTCAGACTTTCAGTCTTTTAATAAAACTCAGGCATTTAAGATTATCTAAAACAAGCAAAACTATTCTGAAACAAGCTATAGCTAAAATGCCAATGAACAGGTTTACTCTTTTTCCTAAATGTTGTAACCTATCTGCTTGATGCTTTACATTTTAAAATATTAACAATTTATATGGGTTGTTTTTATTGTTGACTAAGGTAACTGAAATGCCAACAGAAAATGGTAATTTCTTTCATATCACTTGTACATATAAGCTTATTGACTATTTGATAATCTTTGTTTTAAAGATCTTAGTTGATATTTACAATGAGACAACAGATTTTTATTAAATATTTTATAAAGAGTATATAACCTATTTATATTCTTGAATTTTATCAAAAAAAGAGAATACTAAAAATAACTATGATTTATATATTTCTCCTATTCTTTGAGCTCTTAAATAAAAATAACATTCAGAGTAATTTTAGCACCTTTGAATTTTCTTTGAACCAGAAAAAGTTATCCAGGTTCGATTTTTGACTTTTAATTCTAGATAATAGTATAATATTGAGAAAAAATGTCAAATAAGTGTCACTGCAAAATTAGGCTGACAATTCTCCTAATAGTTCAGAAAATAAGACCATCATGATTAATTCTCTCTGTTGTAATAGCTGACTTGTAAGATAAAATGGGTATAAAAAAGCTGTAAATCTCATTCTTATGTACTCTTGATTCCCACAAATTAAATTTCGTTTTCAAATAAGAATATATGAGTGTGTAACACATACATACTATTTTTATTTAAAGAAAGAAATTAGTAGCCTGATTTTTTCTTTTTTAGAATGAGATTCATGCAAAGGGTATCAGCAAAAATTGTAACTAGCTAATTAGAGATTTTAGTCATTTCTTTCAAAAGAAAACGATTAAGCTAATTAAATAACAGCTATAACTAAGACCATTTACTAGAAATAATAAAACTTTTAATATTTTAATTCAAATAATTATAACATAAAATTTAGTCTAAGTAAAATGTAGTACATGTGATTTGTATAATAGTTCAGAAAATAAGACCTGAAAATATCTCATGCCAAGTTAAAAAATATATACATCTGTATATGCATGTGATAAATATGTCTACATCTATTACATGTGCATGTATTATAATCTAAATTATAAATTTAAAATATCATAATACAATGTAAAAGTCAATTAAAACTGAAAAATTATATGCCAGATATTTGACAGTTTAGCAAAATTAATATGTAATGATCTCCTATTAATTCACATACACAAACAAAATACGAACATCAAAAAACAGTGGGGCACAGAGCCTGAACAAGCAAATCACATATGCCAAATAAACTTATAAGAATATGATAAATGTCATTAATACATAAAAAAGTATAAAGTAAAATAACAATGTACTTTTAAGGTTTCAAATGATCAAAGATTATTTAAAGTTATAAAACCCAGTATTTGAGAAAGCTATCCTCTAAAGAAACTATTATTCAAAAGTGAGAAAAGCTCAGAAAATTAATTTGGAGTCTTAATAATGTTTATATACTTTAAAAAGATTTTTAGGTACATAGCAAGTAAATGTATTTATGGGATACATAAGGTATTTTGATACAAGCATACAGTGCATAATAATCACCTCGGGGTGAATGGGGTACTGTTCACCTCAAACATTTGGCCTGTGTGTTGCAGACAATTCAGTTATATTATTTTACCTAGTATTCTTAATTAAAAGAATTTATCTTAAGAAAATAATGATGTGTGATATACATAACTGTGTAATAATACTTGTAAATTTTATAATAGCAAAAAGTAGGAAGTGAGTTCATTATTGAAAGTAAAGGGATGATTAATTAAAATATATATCTACATAATGTAGCATACATATAATCCTTCCTAGACACAGGCCGTTGTAAACAGATTAAAATTAAAAAAAATTAAATAACAATTGTGACCAAAACAGAGAAACAATACATGAATCAATAGATCACAATAATTTTTACCAGCCCTTCCCAGATTCTAGAGACAAGGCTCTAACCCTAGTTCCTCTGCTGCTGACTACCTAACCATCTAACAAAGCTCCCCTAAGCTTTGAAAGATCTAGCCGCCAATCACATACCTAACAACAGACTCCCAGGATCAATTATTTGGAAAGCTTGCAGCCAGTTAACTCTAGAATACCTGTTATCCTAAGTATTGACCCTGATATAAATATATCTTGTCATGCCCTCTTTCCTAGGTAATAATCCTCATACACTTTGTAATTTTTTCAATCCAAACTCATTTTCCCAAAGCGCCTTTCTTTCCAAAATCTTTCTACTTTGTTCTCTGGAATCTCTGTTTCAGAGTAAGCAAGCTCAATTTTTTTCATAATCCGTTTCCCGAATGCTGTTTCCACTTTTGGGAAATTTGAATCTCCACTAAAGACCTAAAGGCATTACTTGCCAGTGAATCTATTTCAGAATAGCAAGGAAGGATTTATCCTTCCTTTCTCCCACCGCTGCTCCTCAACTATTACTTCTTTTCCCTCATGTAAAACTCCTTGTTCTCTGGAGGCTTATGAAATTGGGTTGAACTCTCTGCTCACCAGAGTTGTTTTTATATACTTAAACTCCCAGCCACTCTCATATACAAGGAACTTCTAAATCATTCTGGATGACTGGAATCTAATGTCAGTACTCCATCGAACAAGTTAGCTCATCAGATTCCTGACCTTGCTAACTCCAGAAAACTTTATACCCACCTCTTTCAGTTTTCCACTTCTGCCAAAGCTATACTTTAAAACTTGACATCACAGAAATCTGTTTCCATAATAGTAAGTTCAGAGATTCTTCTTTCTGTATGCAACTTATTTTCTTGGTTACCTCCCTGTTACTTCTATCATGCATTTTCTTTGATCCCATGGAGACCATTGAGTCTCTTAACCACTCTGTTTTTTCCCAATAGTTATACCCTATGTTCATTTTCTTTCCTAGTCAGCATACTTGCATGTACCACTACCACATGGCAATATTATCATGTCTTTTGTCTGTGCTGTCATTGTCTTCAGAGAGCAAAATGCTTAACCAGGGTCACTCCAACTGACAATAATGTCCATAGAACTCTGAGGGAAGGTAAGTACTGCTGGAGATATTTGCATTTACCTGGACCACTACAAATTCGTGAGACTCTGCTTTATTTGGGCAGTTCAATATTCCAGGAAAACACCTATAATTTCCTGGTCAACTGGATTCCACTTTATACAGCCCCAATTTGTCTTTTGAATCATATTCTTGTTTGTTTACTGTCTGCTAGATGCCTACTCTTAAGCTACACTAAACTGATTCTACTTCCCCATCTAAGTTTTCATGAGCTGCTAGTAGTATATATTCTATCGAGAATCACACTTTCTTTATTATAGTACATTTTTCCTATAATGATACTGCCAATTTACTTGGTTACATTTGTTATTAGCATTACAAATATGCCAACAGAAACAGACAAAGCTATGAAAATTAAAAATAATTCAGTCTGATGTCATTTAAATAACTATGTGAGTTTTGGCCCTATCAAAGGGAAAATGTGGTAAAAAAGAAAACCAGCAAAAACAATAGAACAAACAAAAATATTGCAGAATTGTAAACATTCAAATGAGGGGGATAAAGATAAATAGATTATATAATAATGATATGAAGGACTCTGTCAAACAGCACTAATGAATCTACACAGACATGAGAAGACACAAATGTATTAAGAGAACTAAAGAAATGCAAATAAGCAGTAAAGGGAGGTAGCAAAAATTTTAGTGGGAGTTCAGATGTTTCTGAGTAAAGACTGGAAGAATTAGGTAATAATATGGCTTACTCTAGGGCACAAACTTTTTAAAAATTTTAGAGACTTAGTTTGTATAACAGAAATGGATTGGGTATGTACCCATAGAGTTACAGACAAAGAAACCACAAATACTGTGATGTGATCAAAATTAATGATTTAAATAAATTCTCAATGCATTGGCACTGAAAATTCTCATTTCCATAGATTGGGATGATAATTATTTGCCTTGTAGTATACATATTTTAAATCAATATTTATAATAAATATAGAAATTATAAATTAAATAATAACATTAGAACTAATATGTTTTACATTATTTACAGGACCAATCTGTGTATATTTTGCATTTTAAATACAATTAATGTTCAAGGCCATTTTGCACATCAGAGTAGCTAACAGATTTATTCTGAATTTACAATTTAAAGGTTGTAATTTAGTGATTAATTCTGTATTTTAATTATAAGTTCAAAGGCATATGTTTTTATGAGATCTATAAATGATACAGTACTTATTAGACAAATGAAATACTGAAACACTATTTTTATATTAAATTTGTAAATAGTTTATTTGAATACTGTATTAGCTGAAACAGTAGTTCCTGAATTGTACACCAAAGCTACTCAAAGGATACCAGAAATATTAATTATTACTTCTTTGAAATTTAGGACATGCCATTTTTATTACAGTTAATCTGGCACTATTGGGGATATAGTGAAAGTCTATTAAACACTTCTAAAATGAAAAATGAATGCATGAAACTGTTATGATCATCTTTGGTCATGCTTAATGAAATTAGAAATGCTGATGCAGAAAAGAAGAATAAGAAAAGAATGCAAATCTTTAAATTAAAAAGAGTACATACCTTAATTCAATAAAGATTGCATATATGTACTTTGAAATACATATTATGTGTAAGTCTGCTTTTAATGGAAACTAACTCTATCCATTTACATCAACTCTGAAGAGTGTAATCAGTACCAGCTCTCATTTTTAGGCTATAAGTTTTCTCTCTCCCAAAAAGTAAAAGTATGAATTACCTTTAGAAGAGACATTTATGTGGGGAATAATCACTTTAAAATGTTCTATTTATTTTCAGAAATATAAAGCAAGTCCTATCCTTTATTCATGTGGAAAATGGCAGAATCCCCATTTTTCTGTTCTTTTGATGATATAAATTATGTGTGGTTGAGTCTGGGATGAATCTCTCAGACTGCTGCTTTTTATAAAATGGGAAATAATTTTCATTTTAATGGGTTATCATGACATTGTGCCTATGAAATATAGTTTGTTTTTATTTGTTCAGAGTGATGGATATTATCCAAAGAAGTCTAAGTATGGAATGCACAAGTAGCACCATTTTGGGGAAAGACCTAGTAACACTTGGCCTGTCTTTCTATGCAGGTCAACCTGGAACTGAGGTTCCCTGACTAAGTGCTAATGTTATGCAAGTCTGAAAATCCTGAATGTACCAGGTCGTGTCTTGTGTTCTGATATAATTGTCATGGGTTCACAGTCCTGAGATTTACCCTGAAGGGAATGAAAATTTTCATTCTCAGTCATCCTGGAAAAGACAAGCCCTCAAAAAAGAAACCAGAATTGCAGGGGTCACGCCTTAAACTAGATGACAGGTGGTAAGGCTTGGGAAAACAAGCTACTTCTTAATGTGAATCATGCTTGGATCACCTCCAGTAGCCATGATGGAGGGAAGGGGCTGTGGAAGACACCTTCAATATTCTGATTGAGAAGTATGCGTCAGGTGGAGCCCAGGTATCTATGTTTGTATCAAGCCTTGCTCTCTTTTGCTCACTACCCTTTGATTCTAATTTAAGTAGCCTGCTTACTATAAGAGATACTAAACTTAAAGAGTAGCAACTTTTGCATATGAAAGAGTAGCAACTTTTGCATATGAAATCAAATCCACAACTGGACAATAGAAATAGTGTTTAAAAATGCATCATTTTGTTACCTTTGACATCTATCTTTTTTCCTGTGCCCAAAAAAAGTTAAAATTATATTGAAGAGACTACTCTTCAATATAAAATAGCTGCCATACCATTTCTTAGGTGTAGCTAATGTTATTATCTCCTCATTCAAATTCACTTTGGGTCTTCATTATTATTCTGGCCTTGGGAGAATCAGAATATGCTAGAGTTTCACTCATTGCCTTTGGTTTGTATTTTAAATATGAAATCAGAAACAATACTTTTTACTGTCAATCAAGAAATGAACAAGTCATGTCAGTGGTACATAGGAAGAAAAGAAAATTGTCCACAGACTTCCAGTTTTTCACATTCATAGTTTATACTTCACATTGTTTCATGAATAGGATTTAGGGTGGTCCTAGTACATAATAAACAGACAGGTTTCAATTTGACTAGCAGTTAGTTTTGTAGGTAGATTTTTCATGATAAGAAACAGCTAATAACTCCTCAATGTTTTGTGTTAACAACTGCATACAAGCAATTTTGATAAACATCACCTGTTGTGATACTTATCATTGTTAGAGAACCCTAATACAGAAATGATTATTTCTTATCTTTTGTGCACATATTTAGTTTTATTATTTAACCATATATGGAATTAAAATATTCCTATAGTAAGATCTCATTTTTGATTTACAGAATACTTCTACCTATCCCTGACCAGGAATGATCAGTCATGATACAGCTGTCTATTAAAGAGTGAATACTGTATTGCATTTTCCCCTTGTGAACTTCAACAGAAAAATTAGACTATGCTATATTGTGTTGCTTGTGGACTCTAAAGTTGGAACTTAATGTAGAGTAAGACCTGAATTTAATGCTGTGGCAAACCCAATTTAGTGGCATATTAGAGCTTGTTTATACTAGTTCAAAACAGCTGATTGTTAAATGTTCAAAAATTTAACAAGCTAGTTGTTAAACCCAGGCATTATAAAAAATTTGAACATATAAACATGAATAAATATATAGGGACAATGTGTACTCAAAACATATTTTCCAATTATTTTATTATTTTTCCTCCTCTTGAGGTCATTTATGTATATAGTATCTAAACAGTAGAAATTCTATATTTGTTGGTGTGCTCCTGGTGTGTAATGTAACTGTATATTTTTGGGCATCTTGTCCCACTTGATGTTCAAGTTGGTAGTGTAAAAACAGCCATGGTGGAAATATTTACACCACAGAAATATAAAATTGCTACAAATCAGGGTTTTTAGCATAGTATTGCCTTGGTTCCTGCTTTTCAATTCCCAGACCAGTCTCATACATAATTCCTGACCTTATTTCATATACATAGCATTTCCCATCAATTACTTGAAATAGCATATTTTATCTGTTAACTGTGTAGATTGTTATTCTTTGCCACTAAAAACACTGGAATAAAACAAATGCAGTTGTAAAAAATGAACATCCTTCAAGTGTCTGCACTTTTCCTGTGTTTCCTTTATAATGAACGTTTTTCATGTTTATATTTGTGTGACTTCAGAAATGTGAATATCCTACAAAATTAGTAAGGCAGGATTATATTTGCTTTGTCCACTCACTCTGAGCTCCCCTGCCCCACACATAGGCTTCTTCAACAGCCTAGAGTCTCTCATTCATGCAGGTGAGGACAACAAAGGAGACTTTTCAAATTCAGGGCTGAGAAAGTAACAGATATTATTTTAATAGAATGGATACCAGAGATAACAGTGGTAAAAAGCATGTTACTGTTTTATTTTTGGATAACCTATCCTAAATAAACCTCAATTGCCATGGAAGTCTCTTCTCTCTCTTTTATTCCACACTTAGGGTTAATTATCCACCTCTTAGTGCTTCTCATTAGTAGAAGAACTGGGTGTGACTTAAAAATGTCTAACAACTCATGGTACAGGTAGCGTGTAAGAGAAGAGGTAACCTGTCTGACATAGACAAAGCAATTTAAAGGATTCTTCTTTTTTTTTCTAACCAAACAACTTATCTCCCTCCTATTGGATTAGGAGGGAGATAGAAAGATAAGTTGTTTGGTTAGGAAAAGAAAGGAAGAATAGTTATTGGGAGGTAGTCAGAAACAGTGCTTCTCAGAGTGACTGGTTCAGTTTGCAATGAGGTAAGTACAAAAATGGGGATTGCATCATCAGTTATCAGAGAAATGCAAATCAAAACCACAGTGGCTATCATCTCACTCCAGTTGAAATGGCTTTTATCAAAAAGACAAAAAATAACAGATGCTGGCAAAAATGCAGAGAAAGGGAAGTGTTCATACATAATTTAGTTCATGCAAATGTAAATTAATGGAATCAGTACAGAAAGCAGTATGGAATTTCTACAAAACACTTAAAAACAGAACTACCCTATGATCTAGCAATCCCACTACAGGGCATATGTCTAAAAGACAGGAAATCAGTACATCAAGGATGTATCTGCACTCCTGTGTTTATCACAATAGCCGAGGTATGGAATCAAGCTAAGTGAACAACAATGGATAAATGGATAAAGAAAATGTGCTACACAAACAGAATGTAATTGTATTTAGCCATAAAATAATGAAATCCTGTCATTTGCAGCAACGTGGATGAAACTAGAGGAGTGAAATAAGCCAGGCACAGTAAGACATACATTGCATGTTTTTACTCATGTGGGAGCTAAACATTGATCTCAAAACGGTATAGATTAAAATGAAGGTTAACAGAGGGTGGGAAGGGTACTGAGGGAGTGGGGGGTTAAAAAGATATTGACTAATGGGTTCAAAAATAGGGTTACATAGAAGGAATAAGATCCAGTATTCAATAGCACAATAGGGCAACAATAGTTAATGATAATATTTTGTATATTTCAAAATAGCTAGGAAAGAAAACTTGGAATGTTTTTTTCTTTTCTTTCCTTTCTTTTTTTTTGTTTTGTTTTGTTTTGTTGAGATGGAGTCTTGCTCTGTTGCTAGGCTAGAGTGCAGTGAGTGGCGCAATCTCAGCTCACTGCGCCCTCCACCTCTGAGGTTCAAGCTATTCTCCTGCCTCAGCCTCCTGAGTAGCTGAGACTACAGGCATGCACCACCACGTCCAGCTAAGTTTTGTATTTTTGGTAGAGATGGGGTTTCACCATGTTGGCCAGGATGATCTTAATCTGTTGATCTTGTGATGTGCCCACCTCGGCCTCCCAAAGTGCTGGGATTACTGGCGTAAGTCATTGCGCCTGGCCTCGGAATGTTCTTAACACAAATAAGTGATAAATATTTGAGGTAACTGATAATTACCCTGATTTGATCATTACACATTGTATGCTCATAGCAAAATATAACATTTATATGATAAATATATACAACAGTCACATATCCATAAAAATAAAAAATAAGTGGAAATTAGTCTTTTAAACACTTCTAGGATGTTTACACAGCAATTTTATACCTATTGACTCTAATAGTAAAATAATGGAGCTTGAATTTTTCATTTCCCAAAATTTTATATTGTCCGTAATTAGGATTTTAAAAAATATTTTACCAAAGTATTGGTCCACAATGGACTTGAAATTAAGGAAAAAATATATTTCACCAGAGATGGTTTAAAAGCACTGCTAAACATGGGTGATTTAAACAATTTTTAAAATAAAAAAATTATATTTATTACCTCACAGATTGTATAAAGAAAATCACACTTAAATAGAAGCCAGTTTTCAAACCACAACCACAAAAGTTTATAAAATTGTCAAGGAAAAGCTACATATATTTGATATTTTGGTGTTTTCCAAGAGTAAACTGTATTTCAAATTTTTTTAAATTGTACTTTAAGTTCTGGGGCACATGTGCAGATCTTGCAGGACTGTTGCATAGGTACACACATGCCATGGTGGTTTGCTATCTCCATCCCCCCGTCACCTACATCAGCCATTTCTCCCAGTGTTCTCTCTCCCCAACCTCCCTGCCCCCTGCTGTCCCTCCCCTGGCGCCCCGCCCACCAACATACCCCTGCGTGTGATGTTCCCCTCGCTGTGTTCATGTGTTCTTACTGTTCAACACCCACCTATGAGTGAGAACATGCAGTGTTTGTTGTTCTGTTCTTGTGTCAGTTTGCTGAGAATGATGATTTCCATCTTCATGCATATCCCTACAAAGGACACGAACTTGTCGTTTTTTCATGGCTGCACAGTATTCCATGGTGTATATGTGCCACATTTTCTTTGTCCAGTCTGTCATTGATGGGCATTTGGGTTGGTTGCTATTATAAACAGTGACACAATGGTCATACATGTGCATGCAAGTTTTTTTTTTCATTTGAGACAGAGTCTTCCTCTGTCGCCTAGGCTGGAGTATGGTGGCACGATAACAGCTAGATCATCGCAGCTTCGACCTGTCGAGTTCAAGTGATTCTTCCACCTCAGCATCCTGAATAGTTGGGGCTATAGGTGTACACCACCGTGCCCAGCTAATATTTGTACATTTCATGGGGCTGGGTTTTCGCCACATCGCCCAGACCGGTCTCAAACACTTGAGCTCAAGGGATTCTCCTGCCTCGGCTTCCCAAAGTGCTGTAACTACAGGTGTAAGCCACTATGCCTGGTCCCAAAATAGTATACATTATTTTTCAGTTATTTGATTTTTTATTGACTGTTAAATGTAGCCTTCCAGATACGAACACTTGATTCTTACCTCCAGCCCACCTGTTTCTCCCTCAGCCTCCCAAGCTCAACTGACCATCCAACCACCTGCTAAATCCAGAGTCTCCTTTCACCCAGCCTCCCATATTTACTTCTCTGGGTTTTCTATCCAAAGTGTTTCCTCAATTCTCAACCTCCCTTCATTCCCACCACCACTACTTTATTACAGGGCATCATGATTTTTCAAATGCAGAAGCTGCAATTATCTTGTAAGTGGTCTTCCTATTTCTACGCATGATTCTAGAGTCCTCTTCATGGATTTGTGACTCTGCGGTCATGGAGGGCCCCATACAGAAGAGTCTGGCAGTTGATTACTTTTGCACTGTTATCGTCTTGAAATTCTTAATAGTTTTTGAACAAGAATTTCTGTCTTTTATTTTATATTGCACTTCTCAAATTCCATACCTGGTCCTGACTCTTTCTATAACATTTCTCTCCTCCAAGCAGCCAGACTAATTTTTTAAACTACAAATCAAATTATGCATTTCCCCAGTTAACACCATCTATTCTATGCCCCCTGCCCATAACTTGTAGAATAAAATCCACATTCTTAACTTTTGCCTTAGAAACCCTGCATTATGTGGATCCTGCCTAACTAGCCTACTGCCTTGCCATTTGTTTTCTCACTTCTGCTACACTGGCATTTTTTATACTCTCCCCACTGCTGAACTCCTTCCCTAGGTGCTGAGGACTGAATTGTGTCCCTCCAATTCCATGTGCTGAAGTCCTAGCCTCAATGTGACTGTATTTGGAGATAGGGCTTTTAGAAGGTAATTAGGATTGGATGGGGTCATAAGGATGAGGTCCTGATCCAGTAAGACTGGTGACCTTATAAGAAGAGGAAGCGGGAGATGCAGCCATCTGTAAGCCAGAATGACAGCTGCCACCAAACCCTGACCTTGCTAGCGTCCTGCTATTACACTTCCACCCTTCAAAACCATGAGGAAATAAATTTCTGTTGTTTATATCACCCAGTCTTTGATATTTTGTTATGGCAGCCCAAGCTAAGACAAAAGGTCACAGTGCTTTATAAGCCTCAACTTGGAAAGCCTTTGCTTCAGCTCTCTTTTTAACTGACTTCTTAAAATAATTCAGGCCTTACCTTCAATACTATCTTTTGAGTGAGCCATCATGTAAACAGCACCACTTTGTCACTTCCTACTGTATTTCTTTAATTAAGTGCACTTATTATTCTATTTGTTTATTTGTTTTTGGTTTATCTTCTCAGCCATCCCACCTCCACCCCACTCAATGTAATCTCCTTGAGGACAACCATGTAGTTTGCAGTTTTAGTACCTGTACCTAGAATAGTGCATGGAATATGGTAATTATCCAGTAATTATTTCTTGAACAAGTGAATGAAAGTATTCAGGCATGTTACATTAGAAGTTCTGGAGACAGAGAATTTGAGTCAGTTCAATGCCCAATGTGTTTGTGAATATTTGCCTAATAAAAGTGCCATGAAATTATTCCTTTGGCATATTCGTTATTTCAAAAATTTAAAAAAAGAAACTATAAAGCAGTGTAGATACTAACTGTTCTCTCTGATCCAGAGATAATGTTTATCAGTATAGAATGTACTTAAGAAATTTTAATTCTGATATCATTCATTTATCCAAGATTATCAGGGAAGTTTTAGTTTACTGTAAACAAAGTTATTGGTTCCCACTTTCCCCTTTTACTGTGTGTGAACATCTGGGAACAGTACAAATCAGAGACAGTACACAAGTGTTTATACTTTGCGTATTTCTCATGATGAGCAATCTGTTGTTACTTTTCTGTACACACTTACGCAATGACAAAATGTGACTACAATACAGTGATGTTCCAAGAATATGTCATTAATGACATATTCTCTCATGTCATCAGCACATTTTTCCTGTGCCAGCCACACCTCAAAAAGGGTGTATACTATAATGTGTCCCAGTACTCTATTTTCAGAGTATTTTCTGTGAAAACACATTAAACTAGTGTTTTACAACTGGTGTGTCAAAAACTCAAGCAGACTGTCTAGACAGGCATATCGGCTATGACTGAATGCCAGCTTACGCTTCTTTTCTCTAGGAGATTGTAATTAATATTCAGGTCTAGGAGAGGTTGATGAAAGCTCATATTAAAACATTTCTAACATATATCAATGTTTACTATGTATTTTATATGCATCCAATCTCATAACAACCCTATGAGGTAAGTCCTCTGTCTTCGTAATATAGAACGCAATGTACTCACAGCTCAAAATATATTATATTATGTAAATCATTGCAACTCTATAAAAGAGTTAATATTATTATTATTTTATAGATAAGAAAAATGATGTTCAAGAATGGTAAGGAAATTTTCCAAATATATATATATATCTTATTTGTAGAAAAATAAGGATTGTTAGTCAAATCTGTCTGGCTCCAAATCCTGAGTTCTGCTACTACCTTTTGTCTCTCAGAAAGAGTTTAGGAAAAAGTTTTAAAAATTTCTACTCCAGTGGATTGTTTCTGTTAGTTTTTTAAATACTATCATTTTTGCCTGCTCTTTATTTTTTTGGAGACAGTCTCACTCTGTCTCCCAGCCTGGAGTACAGTGGCATGATCCGGGCTCATTACAACCTCTGCCTCCCAGGTTCAAGCAATTATGCCTCAGCCTCCTGAGTAGCTGGGATTAAAGGCACCCACCACCACGTCCCGCTAATTTTTGTATTTTTAGTAGACATGGGGTTTTGCCATGTTGGCCAGTCTGGTCTCGTACTCCTGACCTCAGGTGATCTGCCCTCCTTGACCTCCCAAAGTGCTGGAATTACAGGTCTAAGCCACTGCACCCAACTACATGCTCTTTATGATTCTCAACTCCTAATTTCTTTTTATGAACAATTGGTGATCTCTAGGTCAAAGCATCTTTCTTACTGTTACTTCTCTCTCTATCATTATTATGCAAAGTAGTTCTTCCTTTTCTCAGGCCAAATAGTCTATCACTGTCCATGTCTCTGTTAACTATGATGCCTATCTTTAAGTGTTTCCTTTAAGTGTTTCCATTACTTCATCTTGCTGGCTGAAAATCTAGTTTTCTGGTTTTTTTTTTTTTCCACTGACTCACTAGGGCTGCTACAACAAATTATTACAGAGTGGTTTACATGGACAGAGTTTAATTCTTTCACAGATTAAGAAGCAAAAATTCTGAAATCAGGATTCCAACAGGATTGGTTCCTTCTGGAGCCTCTGCAGGAGACTCTTTCTATTCCTAGCTGCTGGTGGTTGACAATAATTCTGAGCATTCCTTGGCTGGTAGATACATCACTTAAATATCTGCTTCCATCTTCATCCGCATGGTGCTCTCCTCTCTGTATCTCTGTGCATTATTCAACCTACTACATTGCCTGGCTAGCCCAGCAGCTCTCATGGATCCTGCACTTTTCTCATTCTTTCTGTCAGTGGGGCAAAAATGAGAGGGGCAAATATCTCTTTGATTCAAACTATTGTTTATAGATCATCAGCATTTTAAAATATTTAGTCAACGGCTTTTCTTTTGATTCCTCTGTCTTGTACTTCTGGTAGCATTTTTCATATTGAGGCCATCTACTAACATCTAAGACACTCTCTCATCTTTGTCAAGGGCTTGCACACATTTTTTTAAAATTTTTCTTTCATCCTCATTGTCTTTTAGCAACAATAGAATATCCACATTACTATTTTTAGTCTCTGACACTGTGACTCCTAGACATTCCTTGTCCCTGAATCCACAAATCTCCATTTCCTCTGTATCTCAGTGACTTTATCTGCAGTCTCTGCTTTATCCCTTAAGTGGAGAATCTGCCAGGATGTTAAACTCTAAAGTCTCACTTGAATCTTCAATCTGGTTACTTTTCATGTCTCTTTACTCCTATGCTGTGGTTTTCCTTCTTAGTCAGGCCTCTGGTTTCTCAGTTTTCCTCTGGCATATTCAGCCGTTTTATTTATTTAGTTTTTTACATATTTACCTCCTTCCTATTCTGGAATCCATTATCAGGTGGTTGAGGAAACTTCTGTTTTTCCTATATACAAGAGCTTGTTTAAGCACTTAACATATTGAAGATATCATGGAGGTATAAGGATCAAATCATAAGATAAACAAAAGTTCAAATTTAATTAAATGTCAGCTTCTATCCATTTTGGCCTTCTGTAATCCTTCTAACCTTCTGGTTAATCTTTCTAATTTTTCTGAAAAAAAAAAAAGAAATTAAATAGTTTTACACAGCTTTTGTATTTCTAAAATAAATTTGTTTCTGAAATTATTTCTTTTTCTAGGAAGTAGGAAACTGCTTCATAGAAATGAAAATAGAGCCTTAAAAAACTACTAGCATCACCAAAGCTTTCAAAGTGTTTTTTTGTGTCTATATAATCAGAGATTTATAAGATAGTGATTAAAACATGCATCAGTTCTATGAGTTTCTCATGAGTTCAGCCAGCATGCTTAATTCTCTCAAGTCCTAATTATGCCTAAAATATGTAACTGAGTGATAGAGTTTATGTATTTGTCCTGCCCAAATCTGATGTCGAACTGTAATCTCCAGTGTTGAATGTGGGGCCTACTGGAAGGTGATGGGATCATGGGGGTGGATTTCTCATGAATGGTTTATCACCACATCTGTGGTGCTGTTCTGGTGACAGTAAGTTCTCATGAGATCTGGTTGTTTAAAAGTATGTGGTACTTCCCCTCCAAACTCTTTTTTCCTTGCTCCTGCTTCTGCCATGTGAAATGTGTTCTCGCTCTTCACCTTCTACCATGATTTTAAACTTCCTGTGGCCTCCCTAGAAGCAGATGCCTATGTTATGCTTCTTGTACAGCCTGCAGAACAATAAACTCATTAACCTCTTTTCATTATGAATTATTTAGTCTCAAATATGTCTTTATAGGAATATAAGAATTGTCTAATACAGAAAAATGGTACCAAGAAGTAGAACATTTCTATAAACATACCTGCTCTAAATGTACTGTGAAAGTGACTTTGGAACTGAGAAATATGCAGAGAGGTCAGAAGAGTTGGGATGGCTCAAGAAAAGACAGGAAAATGAGGGAAAGTTTGAAACTTCTTAAAGACAGGTTAAATGGTTGTGACCAAAACGCTAACAGTGATACGGGCAGTGAAGTCTAGGCTGACAAGGTCTTAGATGGAAATGAGAAACTTATTGGGAACTAAAGCAAAGGTTACATTTGTTATACCTTAGTAAAAAAAAAAAAATGCTGCATTCTGTTTATACCTTAGGAATCTGTGGAAAGTTGAACCTGAGAGTGATAATTTGGAGTATCCAATGGGAGAAATTTCCAAGCATCAAAACTGTCAAGATGTCACTTGGCTGCTTCTAACAACCTATGTTCAGATATGGGAGCAAATAAATGACATAAAGTTGCAATTTATATTTTTTACAGGAAGCAGAGCACAAAAATTTGTATAATGTGCAGCCTGTTCATGTGGCAGAGAAAGTAAAAGCGTTTTTTAGAGAGAAATTAAAGCAGGCTGTGGAACAACCACTTCCCAGAGAGACTTGCATAACCGAAAAAGAGCTACGTGTTAATAGTGAAGACAGTAAGAGAAGGACCTCAAAGGCATTTCTGAAATCTTCCAGGCTGCCCCTCTCATCACAGGCCCTGAGACATAGGAGGGAAGAATGGTTTAGTGGGCCAGGCCCAGGGTCCCATTGGCCTATCAGCCTCTGGATACTGCTTCCCACATCCCAGCTGCTCCAGCTCCAGTCAGAGCCCAAAGGGGTCCAGCTACAGCTTGAGTTGCCACTTTGGAGAATGCAAACCATAAACCTTGGTGGCTTCCATATGGTGTTAAGCCTGCCAGTACACAGAGTGTGTGAGTTCAGGCTTAGGAACCTCCATTTAGATTTCAGTGAATGTATGGAAGAACCTGGGGGTCCAGGCTGCTGCAGGGGCATAGCCCTCACAGAGAACCTTTAGTGGGGCAACACCAAGGGGAAATGTGGGTTTGGAGCCCCCACACAGAGTCCTCACTGGAGCATTGCCTAGTGAAGCTGTGAGAAGGGAGCCACCACCCTCCAAATGCTAGAATGGTAGATCCACTGGAAGCTTTCACTCTGCGCTTGGAAAAGCCACAGACACTCAGCAGAAAGCAGCCATGGGGGCTGCAATTTACAAAGCCACAGGTGCAGATCTTTCAGTTATGCCCTAGGTTTTTTATTATATATCACTAAATCTGCACAAAAATTCCCACTCTGGAATGACTAGTAATTCCCCAATTATACAAATGGGAAAAAACATACAAGGAAATTAACTGCTCAAGATCACTAATAATTTAAGAGCTGAGATTTGAACCCTGGTTTGCCTGATCGCAAAGCCTATGAGATGTCTTAATCATGATACTTCACTACAAACTGTATCTATATTAATTTTAATTTATAAGAACAATGTTAAAATAAGCATCATGTCATTTCTCTATTAGTAAGTCATAAATCAAGGTGGAGGTGTGATCTTCTGATATATTCTGAGAGAACCAAACTCATTCTTTCTTAAAGCAGTCTGCATTGAAAAGCATTCTTACACATGTTCCTGTGAAGATCTTCTTTTTGTCACACATATGTACAAAACATCAAACTCATTCCTTTAGCATTTATCAGACTATTGAGACAATAAAGTTCTGTGGTTATCTTATTCACTTATTTCTTCTTTTTTTTTAAGTTAAATTTAAGCAAGTCACAGTATTTTGAATTGCTGCCCATCATAAAGCCTGATGCTTGGGAGTTTCTGTATCTAGTCCCTTAACGGGCACAGGCCTAGGCTCTGCCTCTGACTCCAGATTTATAGGAATTTGATCACACACTGCTTCAAATGAAGACAAGCACAGTAGAGCTACATGATTGGGGTGAGATATACCTTAGGTTAAGTCAGAGCTTTTCCATGAAAAATCACTGTGATTTTAAGCAAATTACTTCATCTCTCTAAGATCATCTTTCTCGTTTATATCTAATATAAACAAAGTCAAATATATACCTTGCAGAGTTTTTGTACAATTAGCAATAACAGAGATAATGCACCTAGCACTGTCATTTGAATATATTATAGAATCATATTTCTCTTCCCTATCCCTATTTTAGTGATAAGAGAGAAGAGGGTCCTTTTTCTTTTAAAACATTTTCCCCCATATAAAATGAATGAAAGGCATTCTGTCTTATTGTCTCTTAAACCTCAAGTTAGAGCACAAAATAAATATCACTGTTAAGTAGAAATTAATTTTTTGGAAAGAGGCAAAATCGTATAAAAATCTGATTGCTATGAGTGGACTACATAAAATCCATAATTATTTAGTGTTTGATTAATGCCAGTCATTTGTTACCCCATTAAACTCTAGACCCCCAAGCAAAATCTGGAGACAAAACCTCAGTTAATTGAATAGATATTTATTTCCCCTCACCCTCCAAAAAAGGATTAGGAGTAAATACAATTAAAGAAGAAAACAATGAGTTGAAAATTCTATGACAATAGGATTTCCATCACACTGCTTATGAAGAAAGATTTGGCTTGAAAAATGTGTCCAGTTTTTTTCCCAAATCCTGTCCATCTCAAGATGATTTGCCTTAAAATGTTGCATTTCCCTTTAACTACAAAAAGTTTCTTCTTATTTATTTTTTGGGACAGGGTCTCGTTTGTCACCCTTCCACGCAGACCAGAGTACAGTGGCAGAGTCATATCATCTGACTACACTCTCGAACTCCTGGTCTCAGTGCCATCCTCCCATCTCAACACTTCTCCTCCCCCACGGGCCCCAAGTAGCTGGCACTATAGGCACATGCCACCACATTCAGCTAACTTTTTATTCTTTCATTTTTAGATACAGGGTCTCACTATGTTACCAGACTGGTCTCCAACTCATGGGCTCAAGAAATGCTCCCACCTCAGCGTCCCAAAGTGTTGGGATTACAGTGTGAGCCAATGTGACTGGTCTAAATTATTCTTTGTAAGGTTTTTCTTTCATGAAATTTAATTATGAGAATATATCATACTTTTAAAAGATTTTTAATAAAATGTTTCTTTTGTAAGAATTAATTTTTATGTATAATTTAACACCCACTTACCTCTCAAAAAAGAATCAAAGGCATTTAGGATCATCATGAAACTGCTCATTTTAAAATATGACTAATTAGTTTTACACTATGCTTCAGGTTTTTCTTTAAATGACTCTGGAAAAGACCTTAACTGTGCATTTTCCATCCAAGTGAACTTTGAAAACAATGTAAATTGCAGTGGGTATAATAAAAGCATTTTGTTGATAATTTGACCTCACTAATGATAAGGATGAGGAAGTTAGTTTTCTTTTTATTTCCTGTCACCAGGGCTGCATTTATGTTTTTAAAAATAATTTCTTTAAAAAGGTACACAGCTTTTATTGCTTAACATTTTGAAAGATAATTTAATTGTGGACTTGGATCTTGAGAAATTGTCAGATGCCACCTATGAAGTTTTTCAGTGAAGAGTGAAATCATGGATGATATAACCACCTTTCTCCATTTCCAGAAGGTGGGGTGAGTGTTAGGAGCTTTATTCTAGAGGGACCCTGACTGAGAGTAGGTCCAGGTTCCCAGAATATCTGATTTCTTGTCAAATTGTAGCCTGGTGATTATCTATTGTTCTTTTCTCAGATACTCCTAAAAGAGTCTGTCTGTCGAGAGCAAGCTTTCAGGTTGAGGGATGTTCCATTCTTTCATAAACTGTAATCCTAGACTAGATGGTTATTCTACTTTCAGAGTAACTAGTAGAATTATACCTTCACATTCATAGCTCTTTCTTCCCTGGCCAAAATAGTCGAAAGAGCCTATCAGGATATGGGCAAGTTCAGGGTCCTACCCACAGAGACTGCTAACTCCCTTGTTGCAGTCTGGGGCCCCAGGGGCTGTGAGTGGCATAGTATAGAAGCCACCAAGCATGTTCTTCAGCCTTTTTCTGTTTCTTTTCTTGTTCAGACCCATCCATGAAAGTCATTCTTCTTCTTCAGGGAATGTCTTTTCAAAAGACAAAGTTGGCTTACATAAAAAAGAATAAATATTAAAGACATTTAATGGAAATATTCTATTCTATTTGCCTTTTCTTAAAGTTCCTTTACCATGATTGAAATGATTAATTCATGATTTCTAATAATTTTGGTTAAATACGTAACACTGGACTTAGTTCTTTATTCTTGCTATATGTTTTGAGTGAATAAAAATTCTTAGTGGCATGTAAGTTGTCACACTTCATGCATATATGATCATATAATGTAGAAACATATATATATATATATATATACACACACATACACACACACACAGTTAACTGTAAGCTCTATGGGGCAATGAGTATTTAAGAAAGCATTCACTGTAGATAGATTTTCTGTGTTGAAATGTTGGAGAAAATTTTTTCGCCTCTCTGTGCTTATTTTCCTCATCTACAAAATAGAGACAATAATACATACTTAAGAGAAGTAATAGGCAGGTACAAATAAAATATTACATGTAACTCAGCACTTCATTATAACAGAGTAAGGGCTCTACAAACACTTGCTAATAGTATTACAAACATAAAAGATACTGTGTGTAATGAAGTCTAAAGAATGAGAGGTCTTATTTCAGAAAAGTTTCTGAAGAGGCAAACAGCTGAAACTGAAAACTGATGAATGATTATCAAATATGCAATAAGTTCTGACTTTCCTTTGACTGCCTGGTTGTTTTCACTTTCTATCCATGCTTAGACATACAGAGGTAATATTCTGTCCCGGGTTAGCACACTGCAGAGAAGGGAAAGCAATCTAGTACTATTAAACTCTGAAGACTGAGATTAAACAGAAGCATATTTTACTTCCCAGGATTAAGAAAAATAAATTGTAGTTTCTTTCACCTTTCATATGGAAAATTGATTGCTTAAGTTTGAAATTTCCTTTAAATAAATCGCTTTGTGAATTACTTCTTTTTTCTAAGGCTCATTAAAAGTGGTGTAAGTAGTATGAAATCACTCCCTGTCTAGTATATCAGCATTTGATATTTCAATACACCTGCTATTACCCTTATATTATCTTCTTCTTCTTTCTCATGTCATTACCTTTGAAGAAAGACCTATTGACAAGATATTGCTTGGAAATTATGTCATAGGCATATTGAGTCTAATGCTTAACACTTATGTCCAATATTTTGTTCAATTGTTAAAAACTTGATCCTTTTATTTTATTGTCTGTAAAGAAGATAGGAACAGATTGCTGTTCTCTGTAAAACAAGGAATACCCTCTACCCATTCCCAGTTCCCCATACCAACTTTATTTATAGTAACCAAAGTGGTTGTGATTCAATGCTTGTTCCAGTGCCTGTGGGGACCTATACACCTCTTTATGACTAACTCTACCAAAGTTACTTGAAATAATACTGGCAGTGTAAACCTCAGGAGCCCCCAAAAATCCAACTGCATTTTGGTAAGAGACCAGAGTAGGAACTTCCTGGGCCTGCCCACCCATCACATAGCCTGCTGGGCAGTGGTCTGGTGCTGTTGCCTCTGGGACTTTCACTCAACTCCCTAACCCTTCTCCTTCCTAGCCTGGCAGCCCAGCTACCACCTTAGAAAGGCTCATGTTCACCAAATTCTCTGATTTTCATAAAAATGGACAATTTCTGCAGATAGCAATGGAACCTAGATTAGTGGATTCACGGATATTTAATAGAATAATTTTTTTTTTTTTTTGAAATGGAGTCTTGCTCTGTCACCAGACTGGAGTGCAGTGGTATGATCTGAGCTCACGGTAATGTCCAGCTCCCGGATTCAAGTGATTTTCCTGCCTCAGCCTCCTGAGTGCTGGAATTACGGGCACACAACATCATTCCCAGCGAATTTTTGTATTTTTAGTAGACTCCGGGTTTCACCATGCTGGCCAGGATGGTCTCAATCTCTTGACCTCATGATCCACCTGCTTCAGCCTCCCAAAGTGCTGGGATTACAGGCATGCACCAGCGTGCCTGGCCCAAATTTGATCTTTTTAATGTTCAAAATCCAGTTATTATTGTTCTCTAACAACAACTGTGTTCAGTACTTTGACTTCGTATTTTGACTCAAGGCTTGGTTATAAAAGGTATGTTTACATTTTATAAATATCGTTCATGGCAATATTTATAGAATGTAATATATAAATATTTAGAACCAAACTGATAATGCCCATTTTTTAATAGATAAATTATTGAATTTTTTCCATAGATTCATTTTTCATAGATAAACTATGTCTCAAAATATATTAAGCTAGTTCCTGTATCTTTGTTTAAAATGCTTCAGTGCTTTACCTTCTGTCATAGTAAAAGCTAAAGCTAGTATGTCCCAATGTTGCTGTTTAACAGCCCCAAACTTTAGTGTTATAAAACAAAGCAACTTCATATTTTTTAATATGGGAATTCAATAAGGACACAATGGGGATAATTTATCTGTTTCTCAATGTTTGGGGCCTTAGCTGGGAATGTTTCTTTAATTCGTGTCACCACAGGTGTATAATATTATTTGGAAGGATTTTAATCCACATTTCCAGTATCTGTGTTAGGCTGACGTAACAGTTGGGCTCAGCTTGCATTGTTGACTAGAGCCCCTACATGTGGCCTCACCATGTAGCTTTTGCTCCCTGAAGCATGGCAATGAGTTTGTAAGAGGAAGTGTATCTAAAGAAGCATCTGGAAGTGAGTATACCAAAAAACTCCAGGGACAAGCCACATGTCTTTTATGACTTAGCTTTGGAAAAAATAGTGCATCATTTTCTTCACACTCTATTGGTCAAAGCAGACACAAGCCAACGTGTATTCAAGAGGAAGGGTCAGAGGAAGGGTCAGAGGAAGCACCTCTCAATGGGAAGAATATCAGCACATTTTTAGACCTTTTTTATTTTATTGCACAATCTGTACTCTGGCTACAAAGCATTTGTATTTTTCTTACGTGAAAAATAAATTCAAAATTTTCAAAGACCCACCAAAAGTTTTATTCCACTTTGCCATCAGGCTCCGGCTGAAGGTCTAGAATCTCGTAATTTAAATCAGGTCATAGAGCAGAGGAAGTACCTCAGGGTCAATTTCTTGGGTAAATTTTTTGGCAATCTGAAGTCCTATTAGCTTACTCCACAGTTACCCAATAAATGTAGATGAACAGGCATAGTATAGTGCAAGAGAAACTTCCATTCCGAAAGAATAGAGAAGGGAGGTACTTAGCAGACATGGACCCACAGCATTTCTGAAATTCAGTTAGGTACATGCCATTTCCTTGATTTGGGGCCCAGTAAGATTCTCTAGGACTGATTCTTCCTAGAAGATCTTGACTGGATCTCCTGAGATCCTCTCTGTTCTAAGTCATTCTTGCTTAGTCCATTTTAGCTATGTAGTTTCTTAATTTGCTTCTACCCATAGAAGTTGGAGAGTCCAAGGTCCTCTTTTGATTTTGGACTACGTGTCCTTTTCAGTCCAAGGTGGCATATTATGTTTTTCTTACAGAGTCTGTGGGTTTCAGTACTTATTGAGTTGTAATCCACTGTATTAGACCAGAATAACTGCCGCAAATCCTTTTGAAATGAGTTGTTCTCAACTTTTAAGTTTCTTATGGAGCTACCGTAGGGCAACACTCTTCATAATGTTTAGAAGCTTCATTGTTTAATGGAGAGGATACATGAGGCATATCCTTAATATCTTTAAAAGGGCTTTGACTGACTGAACTGAATGGATCTGTGAGGTTCCATGTGAAATCATCCTGACATTTTAAAACAGGCCTTATAGTTATGTTCTTAGCTCTATCTTTACTCTGAGACCAAGATGACCCTTTCTTATAAATATGAGAAATATATTTATTTTAAATCCAGCAACACTTGACTTTTTTACATTCCCTTTAAATTTTGCTTGAAAATTGAATAATTCATTCTCTAGTTAACCCTTTATATTCACAGTTATGGACTGAATATTTGTGTTCCTTCAAAATTCATATGTTGAATTTCTATCCCCCAATGTGGTGACATTAGAAGGTGAAGCATGTGGAGTTGATTTTGTCTTGTATGCCATGTGGGTAAAGCCCTCATGAATGGGATTAGTGTTCTCATAAGAAGCATGAGAGCTTGCTTGCTCTGTCTGCTCTCTGCCATGTAAGGATACAGTGAAAAGATAACATTCTGCAAACCAGGAAGCAGGTTTTCTCCAGACCCTGGATCTGCTGGCTCCTTGGTCTTGGACTTCCCAGCCTCCAGAATTGTAAGAAATACATTTCTGTTGTTTAAGCCACCCTGTCTATGGTGTTTTCCATCTAGCAACCCAAACTGTGACACTCATCTTGTAAAACATAGTTCAAAGAAGCCACTTGACACTGTCTACTATCTGCCTAAAATCTCTTTAGCCAGATCTGTTGCATGAAGATCCATTTTCTTAGGTACATTTTCTATTTTCCATGACAACAAAGATGGCAGTTTTCCTAAACATTTAATACTATATAATAAAGTAGACTTTTCTTTTGCATCCTCCATAAGATTTTATGTTATTTAGGTTGAATCAAATTTACAAATCAAGCTAAAACTCCTCACTTTGGTTGATAAAAAATAAGAAAAAACACAGTTTACATTTTCTTATTTCTTCTTTCATTCTGCAGTCTCACCATTACTGCTATATATAGAATATATATATACAACTTTTACAAAAGTTCAATTGTCAGTTCTCCCTCTTGGCGCCCTAGTTTTGAGGATGATGAAATTTTACTCTCTGCTATACTTGATATTGAACTATTTTGGTCCCATGATTTAGTTCTATATTAAATAAATTTTTGATTTTCAAAAGTGGAGACCATTACTAGAGATAAAGGGGCTTTAGCACTCTAGTATTTTGCCTTCAACTCTATTTTTATTGGAATTCCATAAGTGCTATCTTGAAGGGAATACACAATAGAACGTTCTAACTGACTTTGTAGTTTTAAAAGTCCCATGTCTAGTTTCAAATTTTTTTCTTGTTGTATCTTGAAGGTAACAAATTCCATGTAACTAGAAAAGAAATACTAATCCATTTTTACTAATCATATGAATTTCTAAAATTTCCTAGTAGAATGATTGAGTATAATAGCTTATAACTGAGTCCAAATTATACTCTATAATTATAGATTAAGGCTGGTAGGATTTTGTGGTTTATAATATGGAAATTTTTCTCAATTATCTTTTATTATTTATTCAAAATGTGTATAAGTGGCTAATGGCCAGAAATTGCTACATCAGTGATTGATGTCATGAATCATAGTCATTAGCCACAATGATCCCGAAGGTCTCAGGTTAAGCTTTTGTTAGTGAGTTTACCTGATGTAATTTCAGGCTTCTGGGGACTAGGTGATACTTTTAAATTGTTCATATTCTTCTAGGCAGGAGGATGAAGTCATGTTGTTGGTCACATATTTAATTTACAATTTTTATACTAAAATGTACACTTTTATCTTTTCTAATATTTATTTCCAGATTTTTACAATAACTGACACATTTAGTAAGATATATAATGTTTTCCATTTTCCATTGAAATTAACACTTGAAACGCTTTGTTCTGAGAGTCTGAGTGCTGATTCAGCCAGTCATCCTAAATGATACGAGTTGCTAGATCCTAAGGCAGAAAAGTGACTGTTGTAAAGGATGTTCTCTAATTTGCTGCTCTTCTTTTTGTCTTGAAATTCCTACCACACATTTTATCCATTCAGTGTTATCTAGTTCATTCATGTGAATGAATTATTATATCACCCTACTTACAATATTTTAGCTTCTTGAAGACAAAGGTGATTTCTTGTTCATGTTACAGCCATTTTTATATACATATAATCTCTCTTATTGTTGAAATTTACAAGAAAATGGCAAAGAATTTTAAGAATAATTTTATGTAACATGTCCATTATCATAATTATTTATTCTGATTACCTGTATATTGGACTTACATATATATTTATTAAACTTACAGCAATGAGTTGTCTTCTGACAAAATGATAAAGAGTACCATCTAATGGAGAAATGGGTCCATAAATTATCAGAGCAGATAAAATTCCATAATTATTTGAACATGATTTCTGTTATATATAAAAGTTAGGGAGTACATATTGAACATTTTTTCAGTTTCATCAAGTAGTATATACCTGTTTTATTCCTAGTTTAGATGCCAAAATAACTGAAAAATAAACTTCATAAAATCATAATGCTAAAAGAGACCTCAAAAACTTAATACTTTCTTTCACATTGAAATGGGTTTTATTAAAAGCACCCCAAATATGTGAATATACATTAAGATATTATATGTAAAAACATTTATGTGCATATGCTTGTATAAATATATACACTATATTTTTAAAAATATCATTTTTTTCATTCTTTAGAACTCTAGTAAAATTAATTAAAATTTAAGCTTATTCGATTGGAAATTCTTATACATTACTCAAAGGAGTGTGAATAAGTTTAATGGTTAAAATCTGTGGATATGATAGTTTGATGAATTATATTGATCCAGGGTTAATAACATACAGTTGTTAATTGCAAAAAGTCCTTCTAAAATACAGACAACAGAACGATAATAATGGATTCATCATATCTTTGCATAAAAGCTGAGTTTTATCCATGTCATTTTACTATTAGGCAGCTATTTTTTATTAAGACAATCTTATTGTAGCATAGTTTATTACTTTGCATGACTATTGTGTGACCCAGAGTAAGTTATCGAATTTCTCAAGCATTAGTTTTCAATCTATAAAACAATAACAACAAAAATCCAACTTGCAGAATTTTTTTGTAATGATGGCCACCAAATAATTGCAATTCTCTTCCACGGCTCTTGGTATGATTGTACTTTCTAGTCCCTTTAAAGCTAGTTGTGATTGTGGTTTGCTTTGATCAATAAGAGATAAGTACAAATGCTGTGTGATACTTTTATTTAAAAGCGTGAAGAGCCTGCGTGTGAATACCACACTCTCTTTTCATCTGCCATAATGATAACAAATGTTGTAGATAGTGTTTGCTCTGTTAGCTTGGATCTAAGTTGCAAGAAATGCGAAAACAACCCCGACCAAACAGCAGTGAGTATGTAGATAGTGGGAGAAACAAAGCCTTTTTTTTTTTTTAACGTCAGTAAGATTTGAAGGTTTTTAACTAATTCAGTATGACCTAGTCAAGCATATGACAGGACATTAAGGTAGAGAGCATAGTGTTCAGTTGATATTAATATTACTAACATAAATATTTCTTGTATGACTAGCATGAATCAAATAAAATATAAATACTATAAACCAGACAAAACATATAAAACCTACATAACAAGGTTGATTACATTCCAAAAGTACTTGTTTGTAATAAAGATGGTATATTTTCTTTTCTCATTGTGTACCAGGACTTACTTAATAATAGTATAATTATTATAAGACAATAGTATATGGTGAAGTTATCACTATTTTGAAGACTATTATATGTAGTCTGTACAAAATATATATATAAAGGATATATATGAATAATATATTTATATATTTTATAAATAGCACTAAAGATATTTTTGACTAAGAGAATATAGAAAAATAGAATTATAGAACTGGGTATGATGGCTCAACCCTATAATCCCAGCACTTTGGGAGGTTGAGGTGGGAGAATCCCTTGAAGCCAACCAAGAGTTCAAGTTCATCCCGGGCAATATAGTGAGACCTTGTCTCTACAAAAATGTTTAAAAATGAAAAAATAAAATAGAATTATAGAAAAGGTAATATGGATATTTCTTTAGCATCCATTAAAACGAGAACTTGAGCATTTGGAATCGTCTCTGGTTCATAAAAATTTGTTGAATGAATGAATGAATTTGACTCTTCACACCAAGATATTATTATTTTAGCAATATTTTCAAATTAGCATGCCTATTTTTGTTGATGGAATTCTGTTTTGTGTTTTTATTTTTCTCTGTAAAGGGCTATATCTTTCATTGTTACTGAAAATATATTTTCGCATCTTCTAAGAAGTATGTAAAAATAATTTAAAAAATAAAAAGATGTATCTTCATTGATTATACATACTCCTCATATATTTTTCTAGTTATAACATCATATTCCAAACTTCTTGTTAATGAAAACTGCAAATGCATTTGTAGCCTGTTTATTCAGATAACATACTTTCATTTTTACCTTAAATCATTATTTTCAAATAAATACTTCGGCAGGCAATAAGAAGAATCTTTGGGGAAAAGCTAAACACTTAACTTATGATTAGTTGTAATCAATAAAGCTCAGCAACTAATTTGGGAGGAGGTATAAAAGCTAATAACTAAAATAAATGGCAAAATTTATCATATTTAATCAGCAATATGCCTTTAGTAAGAGTTTAGGAAAGTAAAAATTACAATAGTAACATTGGGATGAGAATTACTCTTTTATCAGTTGTAAGTAAATATTAACTGAAGCTGATAAATCAAGAGAGGGAAATCTGAGCTCATTTTCAAAGTTATGAGTTAGACACTAGAATTAATGAAATAAAAATTTAAAAATCAGAAAAGTTTTGAAGAGATTACTTGGGAGAGGAAAACAAGAAAATTGGAAACAATTGCTTATGATCTTCTGTATGATTTCATTCAATAACAGGTGCAAAAATTGTTTTGACGTATGTGACTTTTTGACATCTCCATTTGGACACTCAAATGCACCTTAAATTTAAAAACATATTAACAAAATTTACAGACAGTCTTTTCCCATTGTCTCTTATATCAATTAATGGCACAGATCCATATTTCCAGTCATTCTAGACACTTCCCTCTGCCTCATGCCTCATGGCCTATTTCTCACTAAGCCCTCAGTTTTTCTCTTTTAAGTTTCCCTTGAATATATATGCTTCTCTTATTCTCAATGGTTGCCTTTATCATATGTGGTACAGGACTGAATTTGATTTTTAATAGTACTTCCTAAATCTATTCTGAGCACTTTCATTAGAGTTCAAGTTATATTTTCAAATTGTCAATGTGATCATGTATACTTTTCCTGCTTTAAACACAGGAATGGCTTCCAATTGCTCTTAGAATACAGAGAAACTCTGAACCGGGGCTAGGAGTTCCCTTCAGGGCGATGCTACAGCACCATCTTATATCATTGTCTACTTCACTCTCTGTACCAGGGATCACTTTAACTAGAAGTCACGTAGTCCATCTACTCATGGGAACCTTTGCATGATCTTCCTCTGCCTCTTGTAACTACTTTTACCCATAACCCACCATCACACCACCATTTTAAATCATATTCCTTGGAATATATTCATAAATAAACACAGGCATTTTAATTAAAATATTTCTTGCACACTGTCTATTTTTTTTTTTTTTTGCTATTTCTCAAATTCAGTATTTAGATTCTCTGAATACCAAGCTGAATGAGAAAGTGGTAGCATAGTTTTTGCTCACCATTACAAGTCCAGCAATTAAGATAGTACCTGAAATATTGTACGAACGGAGAAGTATTTGTTATGAATTAATACATGATCCATCAGTCACTTATTCAAGCAACAAGGCAAACTTTCTCATTCTTCTTATCTATATCCCTCCAAGTTAAATTTCTCTGGTATAAACTTTTGGATACTCTATATCTTGCTCTATTCCTGTTTTTAGCCCTAATTGCTTCTTGCAGTTCCATAAAATTCTAAGAAAGTATATACTTTTCAGTGTAAATGTGCTATACCCTGAAATGCCTTTGGCTGCTTGAGATATGCTAGACTGCTATGTATTTTAAAAGTAGAGATAATTTCATCCACATTTAGTGCTGGCTGTTCATAATTATTCCCTATTTTCTCAAACATTCTTATTTTTGGTTATTCTCTGTGTTATATATTCACTGGAAAATTAACTACTTATCTCTTATAGAGATATTTGGCAAATTAAATGTTTTCAGTATTTACATTTTTCAGATAATTATTTGTAGGTTACTATGTTTCCATGGGGAGAAACACATTCATCTGTAAACTGTACATGGTATCACTCTCAAAAGCAGAGTTTTATGTTCTATGAACTAAGAATCTACTGATGTTTAAATTCTGAAATAAATAAAGCATAAGGCTATAGACACAGTAGATGATTGAGGATTATTTGCTTAATGAAAGAAAACTATACCTTATTTGAAGAGGAGAGCCAGATATATGCCAACAGTAATGATGCTTGTAGATTTGTGGTTTTAGTTGTTTTAGAACTGCTATTAGGATGCAGGACACTCAGCATATGAAATGAGAGGTGGAGGGAGAATTTATGAGTTTATACAATTTGCCTTATTATTATCAGATGGAAAAAAACAGTACTGAATTATAAAGAGATTTTTAATTTCTCAAAATAGCAGTGTATGTTTTATGTATTTTCATTTGAAAATATATTCTTCCTGATTTTTTCATATCACTGCCCTACCTCAAGGTCAATTCAGGAAAAAAAGCAGTCTCAATTATTTTCTTATTTATTTATTTATTGAGACACAGTCTAGCTCTGTTGTCCAGGTTGGAGTGCAGTGGCACGATCTGTGCTCACTGCAACCTCCGTGTCTCCCAGGCTTAAGAGACTGTGCTGCGGCCATGATGCCCAGCTAATTTTCGTATTTTAATAGAGACTGGGTTTTGCCATATTGGCCAGGCTGGTCTCGAACTCCTGACTTTAAGTGATCTACCCACCTCAGCCTCTCAAAGTGCTAGGATTACAGACATGAACTGTGAACCACTGCAACTGGGTGATAATATTTTCTATGTGTTATCAAGGAACAATCAGTCTCTCTAATTTATGGGAGCAATTAATTTATGGATTAATTTTGATTAGGTAAAATTGTTCTCAGGAGAACTGCAGAAATAAAAATAAATTATGATACATCAAGATTTTCTCTTACATTTAAAAATAAATGAATTACAAAAGAAATGACAACAGTTTCCTATTTGACAGATAGGGTATTTTGACATGAATAGATTTAAAAAATCAAAGAGATGGAGATAAATTTCCATTTTCTCTTGACTTCATCAAAGTGCAGTAGCATTTGACAAAGCTCTTTTCTTTAACTCCCACATTTCATAAATTTGAGCTGAGAATTCTCAATAAATGTCAAGCAAGATGCAACTTGCTTCTTAGTTTTTCTTATGTGAATGATCCAATGAGGTATTATCCAAACTAAAGGAAAATGATAATAGAGTTATAAATTAAAAGTTCCAATATGACTGCTAAAGTCTGTTATATGACTTTCTTTTATTTTCAAGAGAGCTCAATACTTAACAGATTGATTTTATTCTTTGAAATACCATTTGAAGTTACATTTTTATGACAAATGTCCAATAGTGTTCATCTATATGATGGTTCTTTATTGCTCCTTTTTATGCAAAGATGCTAGAATAAAAAAATCTAAAGATGAAATTCGGAAATGTTTTTTGTTTTGTTTTTGGCTGTAGGATTCACATTATAAGTGAGACAAAGATAGATGAGCAATGAGATGCCTATTTTTATTTTATTCTATTTTATTTTTTTGGAAATTGGAAATAGAAAGAACAGTTTCATTCCTCTTGAATCACCACAATCCATGTAATTAAAAACAGATGAGGTCTTCCTCCGTAAAAAATTTGAACTGATCCTTCATGGCATGTATCTCTCCTTAACAGAGAGCTATAAAATTTCTTCTGGCAGATACGAAGTATTTTAGTTATTTAATTAATGTAAACATTTATTAAGCATCTACTATATCATAGATACTTTGCTAGACACTGATATTCAAAAGGAAATGAAGCATTGTTTTTGGTCAAAGGATTTATTTCAAAAGAAAGATATATACAAATGACCCCACTTAGGATGGTTCAGCTTACAATTTTTCAGCTTTATGATATGTTTAACAGGTTGTAATCCCATCATAACTTGAGGAGTATTTCTAATACATATTTACCACATGATATGGTTTGGCTGTGTCCCTGCCCAAATCTCATCTTGAATTGTAGCTCCCATAATCCCGCATGTGTCATGCAAGAGACCTGGTAGGAGGTAATTTAATCAAGGAGACAGTTATCCTCATGCTGTTTTCATGATAGTGAGTCAGTTTTCATGAGATCTGACAGTTTTACATGGGGCTTTTCCCCCTTTTGCTTGGCACTTCTTGATGCTGCCATGTGAAGAATGACGTGTTTGCTTCCCCTTCCACCGTGATTGTAAGTTTCCTGAGGCTTTGCCAGTCATGCTGAACTGTGAACCAATTAAATATTTTCCTTTATAAATTACCCAGTCTTGGGTATGTCTTTATTAGCAGCTTGAGAACAGACTAATACACCATACAATGTAACAAATGCTTAAACAATGGCATATGTAAAAGAATTCTGTTGGACTATAGAGAAGAATATTATTCTGCCTGGTGGTCATGTGAAAGACATCATATGGAAAGAGAGATCAAATAATGTCATTGCTGGAAGGGGCTCTGAGCCAAGGAATGTGGGCAACTTCTAAAGACTGAAAAGGACAGGGAATTAATACTCTCTTAGAGGTTCCAGAAGGAACCAGATCTGCCACACTTACTTTAACCCAATAATAGAGATATTAAATTTGTGTTGTTTGTAAGTACTAAGTTTGTAGTGATTTGTTGCAACAATAGGAAATGAGTACAATGACCATAGGTGGTAGTATAGCTTTACCGGGCTGTGTTTACGCATCTCCTAGGATGTGAGCTGTATGTAGTTTAAAAAAGTATTCAAGTCATTTTCATATTCTGTCTTAAAAATGCCTCCTGCTACCTTCTCCTCCTCTTTCAATTCTTATGGGAATCATTGGAGTAAATCATTTTCAGTAAAAATGAGATTACCTTGAAACAGAAATACAGAATATGAGCCCCAGTCATAATGATTTACTTATTCTTTGGTTGCCCTAGGTTTTGAGTAAGATAGCTTAGGAACATTCTTCCAGGAACTGCTAGGGTTTTGAATGACATTTGTCCCCACCCTAGTAAATAGCATTCTATAATAGGATTTTCTTTGACTATTAGAGAAAATACGCTTAATTAGTTGAAACTAATAGAATTTGAACCTAAAGCTGGATGATGTAGTAGGGTTAAATTTTTAGGTATCACTGCTATATTTGAAATGCAGAAGTATGATTTGTGGATTATTTTGTGCATGGGAACCCAACACCTGAATTCAGGATCTCTCTGAGGATAGCTAAAATTGTACCTATATAGGCTCTCATGGTCATCTCTCCAGGACAGTCATAGGCAATAGAAATGTTTTCTATCTCTTTATTGGGCATAGATAATCCTTTTAAAAATCCAAACCTCTTTTCCAGCTTCACCTCTCAAGCAACAACAAAATAATTCACTTAATCACATAACTTTAGAATCCAGAATGATTTGTTTTCAAAGCCATAACTAGCTAAATCTTGGCAAACCATATTGTTGCAGTAAGTTACCTTCCTTGATGAGTTCATTTGAAACTTTGAACTCCGAAAACAACTTATATATACACCCTGAAGACAAATTAATTAATTAAATATTTGGTCTGTTATTATTATTAAAAGAGGGACAAGGCCAGGCTCATAAAATTCTGTCAATCTACGAAGGAAAAACAACCTTCTGAAAAGTTCAATTCCATAAGTAGAAGAACTATTCTTGCTGTTACAGAAATTTTCAGAGTGATAAAAATAAATGTTTAAATTTTCAAACTGGAAAAAATAAAGACCTAGAAATTTTTCATTAAAAAATAGCTATAAAACCTTTAAAAACTAAACCTGTAGGAACCAAAGATGCAAATAATAATGATTTAAAGAAAAGTCAAGGATAACAGCAGGAGAGAGAAAGCAACTTTATTTTTATAGGATTTTTCACCAACCAAACTCAGCATGAGGAAAGATTGTCAGGATGGCAAAACCCATTAATGTATAAAATCAAAAAATAATAAAAAAGAATGATAAAACCAAATAGTTTGAGGAGACACTAAAGAATTTAAAGAAGAATGGAATCAAAAGACAGACTGCGATTCAATAAGCTTAGATTGTAACCCTGAGAATTGGATTGAATATAAAAGAATCAGAAGTTGTGCTTGAATGAACAAGTTTTAGTACCACATGAAAGCAACTGTAAGTTTGCTCAATTCAAAATAATAACTAGAGACTTTCTGTTGTTCAAAGGAAATTGATAATAAGCTCTACTTCCATGGATTCTATCAGATCAGACTGGAAAACATGTCTCTCAATATCAGTTTTGAAAACATATATCTGAGGGTCATCCTCTGCTCCTACCAACTGAAAGATAAGGCAATATTTCTTCTTCACTAACTGTAAACTCAGGAATATTGGGCATATTCTTCAATAATCATTGTTCAGGAAGATACTGATAATGAAACACTGATCCTTTTTTGCAACCAGGGATATCTACTGCACCACAATACATGCTAGCAGGCAATTTTTTAAACCACATTTTAAAATAAATATTGGGATCTAAATTATATTGTGTACCAAAAAGAATGGGTACAAGGAATAGCACTCAAATTGTTCCTCATTAGCATAAATATGCTTACCCTTTTCCAGGTTACTTTTAACCTTTTAGAAAAAAAAATCTTCTCATAATATAGGTTAAGCCACTAGCCTTTGTAATTGTTCCTACTTTTTAATATGTTTAATGCTGATTTTTTAAATTTAATAATTTTTAACATGTTTAGTGCTTTTTTTTCTTCTCTTTGTGACTCTAGAAATAGGATTATTTTATTTTTAAGCCTTGAAATTTATTCCTTGGTTTTGATTACTATGGATCATCTTAAAGTGACACAAATCCAGTTTAACTTTATGTCCCTGGCCTCTAATCATGGACGTATTTTGAGTAGGGCACACTTTTATTCTGGAATTATAATGCTCTGTTTAATTATCCTGAATGGCTTCCTGGTTGGTTTCATCTTCATCTCCTTCCCTCTCATGTAATTTGTTTTATGGCTTAATTATCTCTGTAAAATTTGATTTCCCATCTTCATCATGCTTTCTTTAACATATCAGGGGTTATCAATCAATCTTGCTGGATGTACCTCTTCAGCAGCTTCCAACATCTCATCATCAAAGTGGCAGAGATGGATGTTTGAAAGGGAGTATCAAAAGTATTTTTTTTTTCTAGAGGAAAATTGTTTTTAAGTCTATTTTCAGGAAACTTCTTTTTCAAACAGAAACATGGCATGAAAAGAGACCAAAGGATTTCTGATAGAATATAATTTAAGAAAAGAAAAAAGCTATGATAGTACCTATGAAAGATGAAGCTGTCATTGTAATGTGGGTTTCGAGCACTAGGCTTTATGTGTCAGTGGGTGAATACAGTCTATACCAAGCATCATGCTCATTACATGTGTGATTCTTTTAAAATTCTGTATTCAAATAAATTGGAAAAGCTACCTGAAACAGAGAGCCTAACTGACACTGTGATCATTATAACTAGTACCCTCCTGATGTTCATTCTTAAGCACTAGCTTTAATTCACATGTAATATTGGATATTATAAATTCAGTGCCCTGTTAGAAAATTTTTTGCCGGCACCGAAGAAACACTATTTTCCAGGAAATGGTTCTTGGGCTCATATGACATATATTTTGAGTACCATACTCTCTCAGATTGTAGTAAGCCTATAAATATAATACATATTAATACATTATACCTTATGACACTTTCTATCCACAGCAGATATGAAATTTAGCTCTTGAGAAATTAGCTAGATTTACCAAATAAGATAAAATAGGGCTGGGCACGGTGGCTCACGCCTGTAATACTAGCACTTTGGGAGGCTGAGGTGGGTAGATCACCTGAGGTCAGGAGTTCAAGACCAGCCTGGCCATCAGGGTGAAACCCCATCTTTATAAAAAATAATAATAATAAAAATACATAAAATAAAATTTTAAAAAAGAAAAAATAGCATTTATTTAACACTAAGTCCCCAGGAAGTTAAAGTTATTCTTGATATAGTTATAATAAAGAACTCTTAATGGATATAGAAAACATGTTAATATTTAAAGAACTGAGGAAGCTGTTTTCAGCTTGTACTCCAAGAAGGAAAAGTAGCTTTTTCCACAAAACCAGCTTGAAAATATCCCTAGTTATTGCAAAAGTACCTACAAATACAATGGAAAGGAAGATATAGACATTTTACAAGAAAGCCCAAGCTTAGTTTAAAAAGGGAGACAATAAGGCATCACCAAATTTAGCCACTTTTGTTAACCAGCAAGACTGAGGCCTGATATTTTACAGAGCCTGCCAGAGGAAGGCAAAACCTCCCACAGAAATCAACTTACAAAAAATTCAGAAACAAAGGCTGCACAAGATGAGCATGAAAACTTCCCATGGTTAGCAAAAAGAGCTCTGAAATAACAAAGAGCTCTCCAACCAGGTAGTTTAAGGGAAGGTAATGTGGTACTTTCTAAAGAGAATCCATTTAATAAGAAAACTGCAAAGTGTACAAAAAGAATTAACAACAATTTTTCCTCTGATAGAAATGAGTTTGATATTAAAATTCCTCTATGTATTATTAATTCTTTATATTCTATCACATATTGATGCTTTAATTTCAAAGTCAATTTTATTCAACTTCAAGAAACACTTTAGTTATAAACCCCTAAGTTAAAAAAAGAAACCTAGGCAACACCATTCAGGACATAGGCATAGGCAAGGACTTCATGACTAAAACAGCAAAAGCATTGGCAACAAAAGCAAAAATAGACATATGAGATCTAATTAAACTCCAGAGCTTCTGTACACAAAAGAAACAATCATTAGAGTGAATGGGCAAACAACAGAATGGGAAAAAAATTTTGCAATCTACCCATCTGACAAAGGGCTAATATCCAGAATCTACAAATAACTAAAACAAATTTACAAGAAACAAACAAATCCATTCAAAAGTGGGTGAAGGATATAAACAGACACTTTACAAAAGAAGACATATATGAGGCTAACAAACATGAAAAAATGCTCATTGTCACTGATCATTAGAGAAATGCAAATCAAAACCACATTGAGATACCATCTCACACCAGGTAGAATGGTGATCATTAAATAATCAAGAGACAACAGATGCTGGAGAGGATGTGGAGAAATAGGAACACTTTTACACTGTTGGTGGGAGTGTAAATTAGTTCAACCATTGTGGAAGACAGTGTGGCGATTCCTCAAGGACCTAGAAATAGAAATTCCATTTGACCCAGCAATCCCATTACTGGGTATATACCCAAAGGATTATAAATCATTTTATTATAAAGACACATGCACATGTATGTTCATTGTCGCACTGTTTAAAATAGCAAAGACCTGGAACCAACCCAAACACCCATTGATGACATCCTAGACAAGGAAAATGTGGCACATATATACCATGGAATACTATGCAGCCATAAAAAAGTGATTAGTTCTTGTCCTTTGTAGAGACATGGATGAATCTGGAAACCAGCATTCTCAGCAAACTCACACAAGAACAGAAAATCAGACACCTTATGTTCTCGCTCATAGGCAGGTGTTGAACAATGAGAACACAGGGACACAGGGAGAGGAGTATAACACTCTAGGGTCTGTTGTGGGGGATTAGGGGAGGGACAGTGAGGGGTAGCGAGGTTGGGGAGGGATAACATGGGGAGAAATGCCAGATATAGGTGATGGGGGGATGGAGGCAGCAAACCACATTGCCATGTATGTGCATATGCAACAATCCTGCATGATCTGTATATGGACCCCATTCAAACCTAAAGTGAAATAAAAAAATATATATAAAGGCTCTAGATGTCAAAACATATAGGTGTGTGGATGGACTGAATAACCACATCCTGATTCTAAGAATTGAAGTTTCATCATTAGGAGTGAGTGTAGTTAGGTAACCATCCCTTTCTTACACAGTATCACGTCTATGCCACTTATTTCTCTCCTATATGCTTATGAAAACATCGTTACATAGTCAGGAGAAGCTACAGAGCTTGGAACCATTAGTTTAGTTCTGTTTCTTCCACTGTTGCTGCCTGAGTGCCAATTTTCCAATTGGAAATTTGTTAACAGTATCTGTGAAAAATAAAATGTTGAGATCCTTTGCCCTAAAGCTATATGTATATTTAACTAAGGTAGCTTGAATAACTAACATGCTAATCAAGATAAGGTAACCTCCAAAGAGAAAGATTTTGTACTTTAACCCCAACTAGCTATCTCTAAACATTATGTCATTAGTTACAACATAGATTGTGTGAGAAATCAGGAATGGATGTGAGACATTTATGGTCATTAAAGGAAAATCAACTTCAATACAGGCTATGTTGCTCTTAGGCAATCTGCATTATGTTTGTGCCCAGAGTTGTGCATTGCATTATATGATATCCTTTGCCAAGGACAATCAAAAGTCTTAAATATATAAAAGGTTATTGTACAAAGGATGCTGTTAAGCAGCCAGCCATCTGCAGATGAGCTTAAATTTTAGCTGATAGGATTTAGGATGCTCACAATCATTGCTGTTATTGACAGAACATTCCTGGAGTATGGATCAGCAGACAGGAGATGTTTGAGAACATACTAATGTAGGATTAGGAGCACTGGCACTGGAACAAGTTTCCAAGGGAAACTTGTAGATCTCCTTTCCTGGAACCTTTTGATTGACGCCTTACCATCTGGCATAGCTAAAGTCTGTCCTGCCTCAAGCAGAACTGATGATCTAATGTCTAGAGGTTGCTTCCAAGCCTATGACAGAGAACTAAACTCAAGATAATACAAAGAACAAAGCACAGTGTCAAATACATTGTTCGTATTCTTCTTAAGTTCTCAATTCCCTGCAGCAATGGATGAATCTGAACAATAGTTATAACAATAAAATAAATAATCTCACAATTAACTAGGGTATATATTTCATTGTGATTATTATGTTTATCATTTAATCATAATTTAAGCTAGATATCACAAAAAGAGAAACAGACCTGGTAGTGAAAACCTTATTATACTGATTAGAATGTCTTTCTATGAGGTATTGTGGAATGACGGTGATGATTTTACAAGCTAAATTACTAGGTTTGAGGAGTTCCTGGCACATTTAAGAGTAAGTACACTAGACTTCCCTAATAAAGCTTTCTCTTTCTTATACTTTTAACTCAAGGGTGTGGTTCTGCATTACTTGGCCTCATGTTTTACACACTGTAGAAACTCTACACAGCAACTCTCTTAAAGAAGTGCTTATCCCCAAGCTTTGTTTTCCTACTGCTTTTACATTAAATTAGATCTTTCATTGATTTCTTTCCTTTGGAATATACTCATCCAATGGTTGCTTTATCACTTTGGAAGCACATTATACTCTCTGCAAAATATGTACCATGCTGACTTCACTTATGCCATATTGCACTCACTCTCCAAATTCTTCAACAAGACATGCTATGAAATCACCTACTCTCACTGTTTCAAACAGACCTTTGCTGCTGCAGATCAAGACTTTTAAAGTTCACTTTCTGACTTGCAGCAGGTCGTTGAATGTTTTCCAAGCTTGCAAGCACGCGGTTGGAAAGTAAAAGTGAAGCTTCTAAAGTTTGCACAGCAGCAGGGATTCACTTCTTTAATGAAGAAAATTCAAATTTGCTAACCCAGACTGGCAACATGGTGTGTCACATTTCCCACAATCTGTTGTGAGGCCTGCAGGTGTGACAACTCTGCCACATGTTTAAATGAGCACTACTGCTCCTCCTATATGCTGCAGAATTAACAATTTAGCTCCTTCTGTTCAATGTGCTTTCTGAAAATCATTTTTAGAAACCAAGTTAGAGGGATACACTCTAATCCAAGGATATTTTTGCTTTATTTTCTTTTAATAGTGAATCTCCTGATATTCCTGATCATTTACAGGTCCACCAAGTATTATTCCCATGTATTTAATAAAACTGTTATCACATCAAACACAGAATGGAAATCAAATATCAGATCTCAAAAGAACACAACAGATAAGAGTTTCTTTTGATTCTCTATTATCTTACTTCTATCTTTCATCTAAGCTTAACATAAGAGATAGTAAGGAAGCAGTAGTACAAACAGGATATTTAGAATCACAGAACCAACAATTTGTTCAGCTGCTGTGTGATGCCTAAGCTTCCTGACTTCTCAAAGCTGTATGCTCCTATCTGCAAAATAAGAGAAAAATAGGGTTCATGTGAGAAACATATGAGATTACATCATCTATTTAGCCAATGAACCGCTCAGCAAACATTTATCAAGGACCAGTTTATTCTATGGATCAGATTAAGGGGGAACACAATAAAGAAGACAAAACATTGATCCAAAGTGAAAACACCACGTTAATCATAAAACACTATACTTTTATTAGATACTGCTGTTGCAGTCTCAATTGGAAACCCCAAACTAGCTATGTAGTTAATAACCTGTGATAATCTTACCATTTTAAATCACAGTAAATACATAGTGATGCAGGTACTAAAAATATGAAATTTTGGTAAGAATTTTATGTTTTTGTATTAGAAACTCTGGAAAAATCTGATGAGAAAAAAGTATACTTTTCTTGTTTCAATTCTAAAAACATACAAGCAGTTTCATATCAAATTATTGTTCGTAATGGCAGATAGTAGCTCCAAAGTTGTATTGTTATTTCCAATACTATAGAGTAAGTGTATAACTGCCTGGGTTTAGCAAATAAATGAAAAGCAATATGCTCTTAATGTTCAATTGCATCAAAGGAAAATGTAATGCAATTCCATTTGTTTATCTCTTCACAATGAAGAAAAAATAAAGACAACATTATTAGATACAGTGTGGCCCAGCTCTGTGCTAGGCCTTTGGGGAGTTGCTAAAGGAAGTGAAAACACAACTTTTGTGTTTAGTTACTTTAAAATTGATTCTAGGGAAATAGGCTTGACATATATGAAACAACTAATTTACAGTGTCACATGTTATGATAGTACACAAACTTCACTAAGATTGCAAACTCAAAAATATTTTACTAGTAGAAAATGATTACTGTAAGAATTTTCAGTGAAGATCTCACCAAAAGATAAATCTTATCCTTCAGGATCAGTTGGGTTTCTCTCTGGCAACTCCCCTGCAAGTTTCTGATTCAGTAGATCTGGAATGTGACTCCATATTTTGCATTTCTAAGAAGTTACCAGGCAATGCTGCTACTGATATGGGAACCATTCATCTTAGGATGAATTCCATAAGCAATTCACAAACAGAACCAATGCTGTAGTCTCTTTTAGGACTTACAAAAGAATCAGATCCATGTTATATACTCAATGAATGTTGAACAAAATGTAGTCATTCTCTAAACGTGCGTAAGGTGGATCCCTTGCTATGAAGTAGGTTAGGAAGTTCCAAAACAAAGAAGTTGCAACCCAGATGGGAAAAAAGACATCTAAACATATAATTGTGATCACGCTGTCACTTGTAAACTTATAATTTTGGCAGACATGATTAAACGCTGTCAGAGTCATGGTATGTACAGGAACATATATGTATGCTCGTGTTTGGTATGATCATGCATGTATGTTCCTGTATATACCATGCTATGAACACGTTTCTGTTCTGCATAAACTCTCCACGTAGGAGATGTTAGAAACTGGAATTTCTCATGGATGGAATGGGACAGAATAAATTTCAACAAACAAAAGGCCCAGAAATGTGAAATAGTAAGATTACATTTAGGGGACATAACTATTTCAACATGGCTAGTATATTGAGCATGTTAACTGTATTTCCAGAGGAGCCCAGAGATTTCAGAGCTTAACAAAGGTTTCAAACTGATGGGCCAGAGACAAGAAAGCACATCATGCCAAGAGACAGCATGTGGAAAGCATTCAAGTAGTTATGATGAGGGGTGGGAATGGGGCAGGAAATGGAGGTAATCAGGAGGACCAGCACTAATATGGTGAAGATCAGTGGTTCTCAAACATTAGTGTTCATCAAAATCATCTTATTTAAACATATACTGCTGGGTTTCTCTCTTCCAGCTCCTCTGTGTGTTTCTGATTCAATAGATCTGAAATGCGATTCTCTGATTTGCATTTCTGAGAAGTTACCAGGCAATGTTGCTGCTGCTCTGGGAACCACACATTGAGGACAAATAGTATAAAAAATAAATCGTACCTGTAATCCCAGCACTTTGGGAGGCTGAGGAGGGAAGGTCACCTGAGATCAGGAGTTTGAGACCAGCTGGACCAACATGGAGAAACCCGTCTCTACTAAATACACAAAAATTAGCTGGGAATGGTGGGACATGCCGGTAATCCCAGCTACTCAGGAGGTGAGGCAGGAGAATTGCCTGAACTCAGGAGACAGAGGTTGCGGTGAGGCAAGATCACACTGCTGCACTCCATCCTATGCAACAAGAGCAAAACTCAGTAACCAAAAAATAAAAAAAATAAATAAATAGATAAATTAATTAATAAAATTTTGTACCCAAAGTAGGACCAACTGTGAAATATTTTAAATCCTTCGATCCAGAGTGTGAACAGCATTTTATAAATGTTAATAAGCCATAATGCATTCTTAATTTCCATAATCCTCAGACTAACAATGAGTTTTAAAACATGAAAATATGAAAAAATAATGAGTTTACGTTTTAGAAACAACAATTATCAAAAATATAACAGCCTGCATCTCCAAATTTTGGAGAAGAAAAACAGAAACTTTTGTACAGTGCTGGTAGAAGTGTAGGTAGAAACACTTTGGAAGATAATTTGTCAATATCTAGAAAACCTAAAATGCTCATAACTTAAGATCAGCAATTCCAGTCTTCAGCATGTTTCCCAGAGGAACTCTCATGATTGTGCACATAGAGGCCTGTATGAAAAAATTCATTGCATTGTTGTAAGAACATCTACCTACCTATATATATAGATATAGCTATTGTACATACAAATATAAATATATATGCACATATATGCATACGTATATATAAACAGGAATAATATGAATAAACAAATTATTATGTACAAGATTCCATTAGATAATCTTTTAGTTAAAATGAATTAAGGATTATAGACCTGCATGGGTAAAACTCAAAAACAAAATTGTAAACAAAGAACAATACAACACAATGCCCCCTTTTAATGTTTAAATATGCAAAAAAAATTATGTATTGTGAACATACACACATACAGTCAGCATGTAAAACCACATGTAATGACATATGACAAATTCAGAAGCGATTACTTCTGCAATCACTAGAATAAAATTGAAGACAAGAATATATAGGACCTTATATTTTGTCAATCAATTTTTTAAGTTAGGTGGTAAATACATGGGTGCTTAATATACTGTCATCTATATTTGTGTGCAAAAGTTAGTTTATAATTTCAAAAATGGGAATGCCATAAAGAAATTATGCTTTAATAATAATACAATGTTATGTTATATAGAAAGATAAGTTGCACTGTGCACAATGGATTGAGTGAGAGTGACAGGAGAAAGGTAGTAAAGATGCCTGTTGAGAGGTTATTGTTCACATTTGCTTCATAGCCACTGGATTTCTTGTTATTTCTATGACCTTTCTAAACAATGCTTAGCACAGCACTCCAGTTGGAGTTAATTGCCTGGAGAGACTATTATCAGCAGCTTATATAAAGTTAAAGTTCACTGACTTTATTACTATAATTAGCTAATCAAGTGAAGTTGAGTTTGCTTACCTGATAAAATTGGCAGTGCTTAATACCTTAATATCTTGAGATGAGGGATAGGGAAGGGAAGGAAGAAACTCAGTGACACTTACTTGATTTTATAGCATTACATGCAAATAATAAATTAAATCTTATATTTAAAAATTCAATAATTTTCCTCTGTATACCAGGTATACCTGGCCAATTGTCAAAAATAGCTTTACTTGTAAAATTAATTATATTTTTAAATTGTCTGTTATGTTATTAATATTCTGATACTGTCATGGATGAAATAAGCTAAACATGTAAGAATCTTTAAAAAGAAATGAGAAAAATTTCACTAAATGAATTAATTATATGTAATTTTTCAGGTGTTTTTGCTATTATAACCCTGTTAGTCTCATTATTCACATTTCTCAATTGCTTTTGTATACTACTAGTTATAAGAAGATAGGTTCTTGACTGTGAGTCCATATATATATTTTAAATATTGGTAAACATTAGATAATCAGTTACCAAAATTCAGTAATTTAAGCTTTGCCAGCATCTAGTGATTAATGAAGTCAAACAGAAGGATAATTCTTTAGTTTATACTCTGTATTAATCTAATTAAGGTTTTCTTATCAATGTCAACTTTCATTGTTAAGCCAACTTGCACATTAGGGAAAATAATTTTCTCTTTCTATTAGCTATTACTGAGGTGAGTGGTGGTGTAATTTTTATTTTCAGCCTAGCAAATAGAGCACTCAAGAAAGCTGATTCTGTGTTACATAATGACATAATGCATTTCAACATCTAACATAAGTCTCCTTTGAACTCTCAGCTCTTTTTGAGTAATTGCATAGCTCTTTCTGATTTTAATTTCCTCTATGATTTTAGAAAGAGTCTGAAGTGGTAATGATAAAGGTCAAAGTAATTTCCATGGCGCCTGATAGCTAGTGAATGTTTGTAAGCTCTTATTTAAATGTGACCAAGTGAAACACACTTATTAAGATAAAAAAATGATGACTGTGATGGTGATGATGATGATTTGAATGCTGAAACTAGAACTGATACTTAGATATGTAGGCCAAATTGGAGATAAGTTGAATTGATGACTTTAACCTGACCAGTCTTTTAATTATCTGTATTAAAAAAATTAAATAATTATAGATGAATAATGAAAAGGAAATCTTCACATATGGTAGCACATTGTGGAGATAAAGAGCATGAAAACAGGGCCCAAACTCTTAGAGTTCAAACCCTTGCTCTGCCTCTTACTGGCTGCATGACACTAGGCATGTTACACATCCTTCTCATGTCTCAATTTCCTCATGTGTAAAAGAAGGATAATGATAGCACATGTCAGACAGAGTTAATTTGAGAATTAAATGAATCAGTTTCTATAAAGCACTTAAAACAGTGCCTGGAAGACAGTAATAACCAATTAAATGTTTATTAAGCAAAACAATTTGCATAATGAAAACAACCTAGTATGGATTATCCTGATGTAGAGATTGTGAGTCTTAGTATTAAGCAGGTTATCAAATTCTTCCAGCTGAGTTCTATTTAATAATTTGCTCTCATGACTCCCCTCTATTTCCTGCTTGTTCTCCAAATTTGGGTGTAAACTCCATAGATTTATAATAGGGGTATTTACACAGTAAATAATTACCTTATAGTTAAAATATTTCTTGCCTGATAATTATTCCACATTGGTTTATAAAATATGTAATTAATAAACCATTCTATCATAAATATGTAATCAACAATGGGCATATATGTATTTCTTATCAAGTAGAAATGCTAAACTAACTCACCTAATTTGTTTTAAATGAGGAAATTATTAACATTGTATTGTCATAGATTTCAGTTACACAGGAGAAATCAGTTTACTCTCAAACTATTGTACAGTATCTATTGTACAACATGGTGACCACACAAACAATATATTGTATTCTCAAAAATGCTACGAATGGCTGTAAAGCAAAGTCTTCTCACCACAAAAATAAGCATGTGAGGCAATACATATGTTAATTAGCTAGATTTCATCATTTCATGCTATATACATACTTCAATGCATCATGTCATACATGACAAATATCCACAAATTTTATCTGTTAATTTAAAAATTAAAAAAAAAACACTCAGTTTGCAACCCATTTGCTGGAATTAAATACAAGGCCAAAAATTAGCATCCTACTATGTTCCCAGAAGAAGATCATGATTAGATATTTGTGTATAACCTTAGTAATAACTACACTCCATAAAATGTAAAATAAAATTATAGGATTGGAAAAAATTATATTGCCCTTAATATTTTTTTTTCTATATGCTAGAGTTTATCAAGTTGTAAAGAGTTACCTACTCCTTTTTATCTTTGGAATAAAAATAAGAATTGTAAACTTTATCAGGTGGAAGAGCGTCTATGTTACCAAGTTTGTGTTCAGAAACTGGCCTTTTATAGGGCCTGATGGACACTTAATTGCAAATCAGGTCTTGACTTATAGGATTTGCAGAAATGGCATCTGATAGTTTTTCCTTTGTATTCTTCAACTTCCACATGCACATATAGTATAAGAATTAATACACATAAACATATTATTATTAGCACAAACAAACATGATTCTATATGGTTGGAGACTTTGTGGTTTTGTTTTAATTTTAAAAAATTCCTTTTTTGTTTTTGAAAGTGAAGTACTAATTTAAAAACTTTTTTAAGAATATATTTTTAATATGTGTTCTAGCATTTAAGAAATTTAAACCACTATTTTAAAAAGACCTTTTAAAAAGTCCCTTAATAATATATCTTCTGCCTGTACGCAAGCATTCTGAAAAGCATTTAAACAAAGATCATAATGATAGTCTTCTTCACTTTTAAATCTGTGGGGTATATAACTTATACTGGAGTTACATCAAAATATCAAGAAAGATTCATAACAAATCAGAAGTAATTGAAAATGTCACCTGATAGATAAAGTCAGGATGTTGTAAAGGGAGTACCTTATTATAATATTCAGGAAAAAAACTCATCAAAATAAGAAGTTGCTGTATCATAAAATGTAAATCAACCAAAATTATTAAGTAAAATTGTAGCTGTACTTAAGTCAAAGAGGAAAAAAAAAAAAAACAGCCTCCAAGAGTGATGTTTGCAATTGGGCTGAAAATGTTTCTCTGAATAAAAATCTAAAAGTAGAATTGAATTGTATTGTAACTGTTTTATGACAGATGCTAATAAAAGTATATGACCAGAAAAGTCAACATAGACATCAAAAACATTAGGAAAAATTTTATAGTGTGGTCTAAATATAGTCTATATAGAAGGTTATGATGAAATTTTTGACTACTAAATATGTAATTTTGTTTTTTATTCATTAATCGTTCAGTGATTTGTCCAATCTAAAATATAAATTAATTGAAAGAAAGCTTAACTGTAAGTTGATGAAGTAAACAATACATTTATTATGTAGAAAGTAGACACAGTAAAAATGAAATAACATGTTTTTTATCTTTTATCAGCTAAGTAGTAATTGTATCTATAATATATGTGTGGTATTATGTATCATAAAATAAATTTAGTTTGCTTTACTAAGGAAGTTAAGTGGATATGTAAAGTTAAGCTGGATTTCTTTTATTCTCAGGGGCTGAACATCATTATATATGACTTTTTTTTTTAAGCAGATGTGATTTAGTGACTGAAAAGACTCCAAAATGCTGATTTTCATGTAAACATTTTTAATGGCTGTCTCTTTCCCTTAATGAGAGAAACTTTTGCACAAGAGACATTCATTTGAAGTCATTGTGAGAAAGGAGTAAAAAATTTAGGGCTACTTATCTGGGAAGTAACAACAAAAGTAAAAAGAACTCCAGCGGGAGCTGCATATGAATCCTTCAGGGATTTTTCAAAGTGGACTTTAAGAACTTGTCATGCATGAATTAAAAATACAAAAGCTGATTCAAATATGTGGTACCCAACTGGAACGAAAGTGGTATAATTATGATAACAGCTTAAATGATCTCCAAAAGCTGTCAGTACAGCCTTATTCGGGGAGGAATACAGGTTTATCACAGAGTTCAAGCTTAACAGTTGAGAGAAAAGTTATAATATTAGATGTGTCAAACTGGGCTGGGAGAACAGTCAGTACTCAGTAAATGAATGAAAAGAAAAATACTAGAAGATAAATAATATTGGGATTATTAATGCCCATCACCTGTGTTTTTCTTTTGTGTTTCTCAGACTATTAGAGACATCTCCTTTATCATGACATCACTAATATGCCATAGTCACCTCTTTATCACAAAAATGTTGGAAATTAGATAATTTTATATTTACATTCTAACCAATGTATTTATCATTATACACTAAGTTGCATTCCAGTTCTTCTCTCTGTTATTGTAAAATCTCTGATGAGCAAAATAATGGTTTTATCTTCTCCAATTAAGCTGGCAGGTAGACATATTTTTAATATCAGAAGGAGAGTACACTCAGTGTACTCTATGAATAATGTCATTTATGGTTTCACTTTTAAGAATAATGTAAAACCAAGCTAGTTAATTCATAAGAATGAGTAAGACAATTATGAATAAATTGTTCTTCAATTTGAAGAAGACAGATGTCCTAGAACAGGCAGATGTAGTCTAATTTCCAGATATTTCCATTTAAAATAATTTTGACTCCCATTTTTTCTATTGTAGGGTACATCTTGTCATTTTGTTGTCTAGCTAGCATCAATACCACTCCTTATTCTGGTACTGGAACCCTGATTTTCTTTTATAAGTAGTATTTCTGGGAATGTCTACTTCAAGCTTGTATAATATCTAAATTGAACTGCCAATCAAAGTGATTCTTTCCCTAGTGAAGGGGTAGTCTGATTATTTCTCCTGGGAATATGAACTTTGAGCCAAATATAAATTCAAAGTTAATCACTTTACTTACATGGGATTATCCAGTGGTTCCTGTTACTAAGATCTCATGAGCCATGCTAGTTCTTATCCTCTCCAAAGCCTCATTCTTCAATATTTTCTTTTATTTTGTGACCTAACGTACTTCCTTTCAGTTGTCTCTTTTTTCCTAGATTGAGCCAGGGTGACACACTTTGCTTTCAGCTGAATAAATTGAACTGATTCATTTTCATTACATTCATTCATTCCTATTAATTCACTTATTCATCTAACATGTTTACAGTGAGCAGCAGATGACTAAGATACAATTGAGAAAATATAATTTCTCCCTTAAGAAGTTTGACATCTGATATAATAGACCAGCCATGGGCAAATATTTTTGTAAAGAGCTAGATAGTCAATATTTTAGGTTTTGTAGACCCTATCATCTCTATTGGAACTACCCCACAGATGTAGTGCAGCAGCTATCATAAGCATTGTGTACATGAAAGAGAGTGAATAATTTACAGTATTATTCTATTTAAAGAAATTAAAATATGCATTTCATAAAATTTTTATGTGTCCTGAAATATTATTCTTTTGATTTTTGTCAAGAATTTTAAAAGTGAAAAACCAAAAACCAAAAATTAAACAAACAAAAACATTCTTAGTTTATGAGTTATACAGAAACAAGCAGTAAACTGGATCATGCTGATCTCTGAGATGGACATAAAAGAAAACAGTTACTTGTGAGCCATGTAATAAAGTAGTAAAATTTGGATTAAAAGGATGTCTTAGCAGTAAATGCAAAGTAGCATGGGGTTTTAGAGGTAAGAGCCTATCTCAACATATGAGAAAAGAAAGGGTTGGGGAGGCCTTTCAGAAGGAATTACATTTAGATGTACTTGAGAATAGATTAGGAATAAGTTAACAAAAAAGAAAAAAAATATTCAAAGTAAATGGAACAGTGACTATGAATGCTTACAAAAAAAGCAGAGAATCACAACTTAAAATGTCTGGATTCTTGGATGGTGTGAAAGAAATAGTTACAAGAGGGGCTGGAAAGTAAAGCTAGAGGCTTAAGAATGGCCTTGGTGCTGTTATTTTGAGGCCTATTCAACATGTGCTTGGGGGAACCAGCAAAGTGAGTCAATTACACAGTTGGAGGTGGTGATGGGAGTAGGGGAGAGTATCTCTGAACGAGAACCATTAAAGATTTGTTGCTCACTCCTGTAGTCCCAGCACTTTGGGAGACTGAGGCAGGTGGAACACTTGAGATCAGGAGTTCAAGACCAGCCTGGCAAACATGGTGAAATCCCGTCTCTACTAATAATATAAAACTTAGCCAGGCACAGTAGCACGCATCTGTAATGTCAGCTATTCAGGAGGCTGAGGCAGGAGAATCACTTGAACCCAGGAGGCAGAGGTTGCAGTGAGCCAAGATGGTACCACTGCACTCCAGCCTGGGTGACAGAGCAAGACTCCATCTCAAAAATAATAATAATGATAATAATAATTATTATAAGAAAAAATAAAAATTGTTGTATTTCCTAATATTAGATGTTGTCATTTTGTACAGTATTTACTTTATATTGCTTATGGGAAAGAATGCCAAAAAAAATTCAGGGCTTCTACAATTTTAATTTAGAGAAACTTAAAACTTAAGTGTTTTAGAATTCAGTTTAAGAACAATGTGGTAAGGGAGTCATTGCCTGTAAGTGGAGAAAATAAATGATTTGATCTTTTTTAAAAAACTACTCTGGTTTCCACGCAGAAAAAACAGATAAGTGGGAAAAAGAAAAGAGAGTCAAGGATATGACTGAAGGAACTTTTGCTATCATTTTCTGTTGGAGACATGTTGATGGCTTAAAATAAAAGGCAAGGAGGTAGGAACACAGACAAGTGGACCCACCTCTAGTGCTATTAGGCAGACAGGACCCTTACTGAGTCACGAACATGAAGACTTACTGTGAAGGTGGAGGCAGGGATAACTATTAGGTCTCTAATTGGAGCAATTCTATGATGTCTTCACTACCTGGAAATAGAAGAAAGAAAAGCAGGTTTTGGAGGGAAAAGAGTTCAAATGTGACATATTTAATCTGGTGTGCTTGTATTTTTAACCTTCCAGATAAAGATAGCAAGTAGGTCACTGGATATATCAGAAAACTGATCTAGGCTACTGAGTTTGCTGTTTGACACAATATTTTGAAAATTCATTTAATTAAGTTCGCCAAACACATTGTGTGTCCTGCATTTTACTGAAAAATTTTCATGCATGTTGAACTAATCTTCACAATAATACAGGGTGTAATTGTTATTACCACTATTATGACTACTACATTATGAGTTATAAAGGTTAGGTTACTTGCCAAAATTATTAAAGCTAGTAGTAAATGGCAAAGATATGAATCAAGCATCAGATTTGTTAGGTTCCAGAAGCAACACTTTTTATCATCATGATGAATCAAACAAGCATAATATGAGAAATAGTTTCCTTCCAGGTTGAGGGAAATAATTCAAGGGAGAACAGTAAGACAAGATCTTCTAACTCTTGGAAGACATTTTTCTGTCTTTTCCACAATGATGCAGTTTGTGAAGTCTTTCAAAACAATTCTAATAAGTGAAGCAAACAGTAGAATGGAATCCCTGTAAATCTACCTAAAGGTGATCAGTTTATGAAATTTTACTATACCCATGGGTACTTTCATATATTGCCCATAAATTCACCCAAGTTAGCTAGTCTACTTAATAGATTTTCCTAACCCCAATCATGACTGGTGATAATTATTTCGACCATTTTAAAACACACAAAATTCAAGGTCTATAATTAACAATAAGCATAGCAAGTGCAATTGATATAACAATGATGAAGTATCTATAAAGGTTATATTTTTGGGAGTTAGCAAGGTAAATCAGCATTGATCAAGATTTTTCTATGACACACAAAAAATTGTCTAAGCATAGTTCAAAGAAAAATGACTATCCCTTTTTTTTATTAAAATTCAAACAATGTGTTGGATGCTAAATACTACATTAATGTGTAAATTATGCACCATACACTCATCTCCCCTGTCTACTAACATAGCTTATAATGCAGTAATAGTCATCATTTATCAGAAACATGAAATGCTTCCCATCCTTTTCTCTCTACAGATAATTTAGATTCCTGTCATTAGGTAATATGAAGCTTTCTAGTTACATACATTTCATAAAGAGAGTGACACAACTAAGCAGAGAAATGCACACCTCAATTTGGACCAATGTATAAGGGAGCTATTGGAACTAAAAATCAAATGTGTGCTTCCTTTTCCATCAAGAAATAAATAGCAAGTTGACAAATTATAAGAATCATAAATTCCCTCTATATCAGGTTTTATCAATTTTGACATTATTAATATTTTGAACTGGATAAGTATTTGTTGTGGGAGACTATCCTATGCACTATAGAATGTTTAAAAACATCCCTGGACTCCATCCACTAGATGCTAGTGACACATTCTCAGCTGCAATGATTAAAAGTGTCTCCAGATATTGCTAAATATCCCTTGGGAGGCATAATTATGCCTGCTGAGAACCTCTGTTTAATATAAAATATCCTAAATCATAGTAGTACCCATACTGTATTTACTTAATATTTTTGCTTCACTTATTAATTGACATCATTACTCATAAATGAAGGATGCATCGAATATGTAATATAGCTAAATAGAATGAATTATTTAGTAAATATAATGTATAACAAACATATCAGAATAAGATCCTAGAGGTTCAGCCATATAAAATTTTGACATTACATTTGATTAATCATAATTACTGTTTATATATTTTTCTGCATAAAAGTTAACCTTCAAGTGTGTAACATTAGAGGATATATGTACAATAAGGAACATTAGAAATACAAAAGGAAGAAGTGTTTAAAATAATTACTGTGCAAAGGAAAAGCGAAAATGGAAGTTGGCGAAAACAATTCTCAAATGCTCTTCTTCCCAGAAACAATTTTATCAGAGCTCACTCCTGAGAAAATGTAAGTAATATATTGTGGAGTAGACTATTCTTTATAAAACTGATAGATTATTACACTCCGGATCAGACAGGAAAATTATGCAATCTTGTTGAGCAGTTAGAATCCTTAGAGGAAATGGCAGTAAAGTTTCACTAAAGTAAGATAAATTAGCTAACATAGGAGACAATTTTAATTCATTAATGCAAAAAACTCTCTGAAAAACCTACTTATCACTAAAACAAACTTTCAGATCCTGCATAAATTGTTTTTTTAGATGAAAGAGAAAGAGTAGCAGGAATAAGATAATCATTTTTTTAGCAGACTGAAAGTAAAGCTGATCTCACAGACTTAAATTCTCAAATAAAAATCTATGTAATTCAAGAAACTAAAATGCAGTGGATATAGGAGATAATTGTTTTGAATTATTTATTAAAGTCAGATTAATTTTATACATACTTTTACCCATGTCCAAAAGTTTCTCATGAAGGTTTTGGAGCACTAAGCAGAGTTTTTATTTGAATCTGATTTAATCTTCATTATTAAAGGCCAATTGCAGAAACAGTTTTGTAGGCTGCAGTGTATTGCAGTTTTAGAACTGGAGATTGAAATTCTTGGTCAAGGAATGAGAACCTTGAAGCACTGATTACTTCACTTGTGGTTTCATAAAATATTCTATTATTTTTAAACTTTCTATGCTATTTTATTTCTTTATTTAAAATATTGAACATGAATATATGAAGAATCAAGTTAGAATTATTAAGTAGTAGCTTACCTTTTTATTATCATATACTCAAATTATAATTACAACATTTAGAACATTTTTATATGCAATCTTATTTAATTCTCACAAGCTACATTGCAAAACTAGCAGGAAACAAGTTATTGCAATTTAGCAAATTCAAAATGTTAGGCTCAACTATATTAAGTGATCACTTAGAGTTCATAATAGGAGGAGTTTGGAACTACAGTTTAAGGCAAATAAGCAATATCTTCAAAGTATACTGAAATTTATAGGAGAAGTTATACAAATGTTAGTATAACTTTACTTTGACCTCAACAAGCTTTATAAAGCCTGTTTCAGAAAAGATCCACCTATTCTATAAACCTACCAGGTTTAATCCTCTCTATACTTTCCATCATGCTCTTGCTTTCATATAAAAGATCTTCCCCTTTTGCTATGACTGTATACTCTCTGTTTGTGTATTACACTTCCAGACACATGTATATTGCAAGATCTCCATGAATATTTTTTGAGTAATAGCTTTTGTTCACTTCCTGCAGCTTTTAGAGTCATAACATTTGTTTTCCTCACCTCTTAAACTGCATTGTAATCTGTTTGAGAAGGAATATGTTCATAGTTCTATTTTCCAAAAAGCAAGTTGATGATAACATATATATTTTTAAATTATTAATATTAGACTAGTCTTAAGTTGTCCCTTACTGATATTTCATGATAAAATACCTTTTTCACCATAAATGTATTGATATAAATGATCTTAAACCTGTTGGATTTTCCAACCCTTTAGTCAACTCCTATTAACCTCTCATTTTGTTGGCAGTTTTTGTAGGGATATACACACAGAGACATATGCACACTCATATATTCGCTCACACATGTACAGAAGTATCATGCCCCAAGCCTATGTTCTCAGTAATTTGTTTTCTGCTGGTTGGCTGCCATGCCTTACTCTTAATTAATAGGTTGCTTTTCAACAGAAATAATATGCCTTGAGCATATTCATAAGCAATGTGTCTTCTTATGAAGATTTAAAGGTTATGATAAGGGAAAGAATCTTGAACGTTAAAGAAAGCAGGGGCAGAAATTATTTTTTGTCAGGCAAGTTCTTTGCTTATCACTAAGTTATACTCCATTGCTGGTTTAATTTTATACTTAGAAAAAGCTTTCTAGGTTAAACCAGAAAACTAGAATATATATATTCTAAACATATATATATATGTTATATGTTATATATATATATGTTATATATATATATGTATATATGTATATATATATGTTATATATATATATGTTATATGTTATATATATATATATATATATATATATATATGTTTAAAGTCAAACTAAAATGAAAGTCTGGCACAATAATAATCATGTGCCTGCTCTATTAATCTACTTGTTTTTGAAAAAAGTATGCAATTTTTTTTTCAGCTTTTGAAACACAAGATTATAGGCCCAAATTCATTTCTAACTAGCTAGATGATAATATATTATATGAAGTTTGGGGTTTTATTCAGATGATTGCCTGTCATTTTTTAGAAATGATTATCTTTATTATCACTAATAAATTATATATTCTTATTTATTGAGTTATCTCACAGAATATAATACAATTTATAAGAATAAACAAATGAAAATAAACTTAGTTCTACTACATGTTACAAATAGCTTTCATAATAGAATGATATGCACAAAATATTTACACGATTATAAATACATAAAGGATTCTATTTTTTTTTAATTCCATTTTCTCTTGATTTCTAACAAATATATTTTTTTATTAAACAGTTTGTTCTATTAGTGGAAAATATGCATTTCAGAGTCTGTGTAAATTATTACTCTGTTTGTATTGCTCTGTAATATATGTTCAAGGTGGGGTGTAAAAGTGAAACTTACATTTGAATATGAAGAGTGAATGCTATTTAGTGGAGTCAGGGTCATAGAAAAATGTTGCAAACAGAAAGAACAACGTGGGTAGAGACAGGAGGTGAGAGAGCATGCGGCTCCTGGGAGACTTCAAGAAATTCAATGCTGCTGGATGGTTGGAGGGGAAGCAGGAAGTGATGCCAGGTGGCAATGGTGAGATGGGTAGAAATAAAATATTCTTTATTTCTTCCATAACTTCATACCAGAGTTTGTCATAATTTTGCCATATTAAGGAAAATACGTTGGAATAAGGCAATTTTTGAGGGAGAATGACAAGATAAGAACCGACAGCAGCAAAATATAATAAAACGTGTTACTTTTTTCATTGTTTGTTTGTTTTATGTGTGGTCTAAGGGAACATGAAGAATCAGTGATGTAGCCCAAGTTTAGTTTTGTTTTATTTTGTTTTGTTTTGGGGGAGTAGTAGTGTAGACAGCCATGACATTTATTGTGATACAATAAAGAGGAAAAAATCTTCTATTAACCGTGTTTCAGGGACAAAGAACAGGTTTTGGAGTTTTTTTTTTTTTTTTTTTTTTGGTATAAAATATCTCTAAGAAAACAAATTAGCAAAGTACAAAAGGTAATAGCTACCATTTTGCAATGAAATGAACCAGGCTCCTTGGAGAAATAGCAGATTCTAGGACTAAAGCAATAAAATAAAATAAAATAAAAGCATCATACGTATAGTGCCAGAAAGTAAGAAAAAGCTCAAAGCAAACAAATAAAAAAAAAGAATAGGGTTATGTCACAGTGGCACAGGAACCAATTTAAAAGAGCTCTCAATGGACAAAACTAGAATAATTTTAGCAATAAAATAAGCAAGGTAGTATTTAATTATAACTCAAAATATAAAATATATGTACAGGAATATGTATTTATACTACAAAATTATTTTGTAATGAATAAATGAAGGATAAGGTTGAGTCCTCCTCACAGAAGGGTCCCAAATGATGTTTATAAATGCTCCCTTAAATAGAGCCCAGAAATAGATCCATATAAATATAGTTAATTGATCACTGACAAAGGAACAAAGACAATGCAGCAAAGAAAGATACATCTTTTTAACAAACGGTTATGGAACAACTGAACTTCCACATGCAAAAAAAAAAAAGAAAAAGAAAAAGAATCTAGATACAGACCTTACACCTTTACAAAATTAACTCAAAATAGATATTAGACCTAAATGTAAAATGCAAGATTATCAAACTCCAAGAAGAGTTTTGAAGTAGAAGTAGCGTCTTATCCCTACCTGGCAATGTGGAGGCAACATTCATTCAGCTCCGAGATGACTAGATCACCTTTGGAATATTGAAATTATTATTAAGGGTTAAACAAATCACATTTTGGCCCTATCTGACCTTAACCTAAAGTTAAATATATATACATAAGATTGCTGGAGTTAAAGTGTTAATTTCAAAACACTGTACAGTATTTTAATTAAATAATGGAGCAGCATCTTCCAGCATTGAAAGATCAAACGAGGGGTTGTGCACCCGAGTTGGTGGGTGCCATGATGTCACCTGATGCAGAGTGAGTGCTATGGTACCTGGTCGAGGTGGAGGAGCTTGTTGAGGAAGTGCTGGTGGACAAGCAGCAGATTGTGGACGTGGACACCAAAAGGAATCAAAACCCAGAGGGCCTTAGAGCCCTGCAGAATGGTCTCAGCCTCTCTGAAGACGTGGTTTGCTTTGGGAACATGTTTATCAAGATGCCTCACCCTCGGATGAAGGAAATGATTGAGAAAAATGAGGATCATCTGGATAAAGGAATAATTCTCTAAAAACAATGAGGCCCAAGGCAAACCAGAGCCGAAGAGTTTTAACTTGAACCCTTTCAACCATGATGAACTTAACATTCTCTAGTTCTTCTTGAAAGGATGAGACATAAGAATAAAGATGGGGGACTAGCAAGCAGCATCTCTCCCTGGGGACATGGAGGACCCAAGGCCTTCCAACCTTGACACCTGTAAGGCGGCTCTGTAAGGGGTAAGGCATACGGAGTCTGGCCATGGCTCCTGTACGAAGCCTTCTGTCTGTAGTACTTGGATGCTCTGTGATAGCAGGAGGAAACACTCCATCTGTCCGTGGCTGCTGGACCTCATCACCAGGGCTCAGTGGACATAAAATCTGTTGACAGGCCCTGGCAGTCACTAGTGGGTGTGTGTGGCAGTGGCTGTAGGTACGAGAGTGACTGCAACAGGCACTTCTCAACAATGACCTGCTGTCTGCATGGGCCCTGAGCAGGGAGGAAGGGAGAGGAGCAATGGAAGCTTCGTTCCAGTATTCCTTTTAGAAGGCAGGGGGACAATTTCAGGCGGGTGTAATGGAATTGGAATAAAGCAGGAGGCTCTCGGATGGTTTCTGAGTAAAGGACAGAATCGTGGTGCTTTGTGGTTCCTTCCATGGGCAAACATACACATTTCTTCCCACTGCCTCCATTTTTGCCCCTTTTTTCCTGCTTGCTTCCAAGAGTAGATGCAGCTTATCAACCTGCTGTGGCTGCTTTTTGGTCAGAGGCATTGCAGAGTCCTGCACCAGGGATGAGTGAGTGGGTGTGCCTCTGAGCATACAACGTGCGTCAAGAATGCCCCTTCACCACCTCTGAAAGCAGAGCCTGGCCAGCTCTGGCTGCTGACAGTACCTTCTGCCTTTGGTGGTCTGAGGTCCTAATGTGAATGTGCTATTAGTGCAAAAAAGAAAAAAAGAGGAAGAAATAAAGACAGAAAAGAAAAATCAAATACCCATGGAAATATTTCTGCAACTTTGATTGTAAAAGTAATGTAAATACATACCTAATGCTTCATGTCATATTTTATCTTTCTATTTAAAGCATACTACTAAACTAAATTTGTATGGTGAAGTTTGTATTTCTGTAAATAATGATGGTCTTTCTACTCTGACAAATTATTCTCTATTTACACAAATCACATGAAATTTTTCTTGTTTTTATCGTTTTAAGCAATTTAAACTTCAAAAATCTTCTATCAAAGTTAACCTGCTATTTACATAGAATCACAGAGTTATATTTTATTTTGAAGTCATGCCATGTGACCTAAGGTAGAACAGGGAACATGCTGATAGTCATGTTTTTAAAATGGGCAAGTGCCTACAAGTTGTGATACTTGCAAATGCTGGGATAACCCTTACCTGAAGTCAAGCTATACTGGATTGAGTAATTTAACAACTGTTATTTAAATGCGATGAATTTTTCACTTTAAGGTTTCTCGGGTATACATATGTATGTGTATCTGTGTGTGTGTGTGTAATTATATTTGTGTAAGCAACTGAAAATAAATATTTTAACATTTAGACCGTAAGATCCATGTAAAGGCTATGACCAATAACATTTTTTCTTATGATCTCTCTGCAATTATATTTTAGTACATTTCATAAGTGTTATATTCTTTCTCTATTGCTGTATAAAAATTACTTCAAATAGTGGCTTAAAACAATATATATTTATTACTTTACAGTTTGCATGAGTCAGAAGTCTGGGAATAGTTTAAGTGGGTTATCATCTTGATCTCAAAAGGTTGCAATAAAGGTGGCTGGGGTTGCATTCTCATCTGGGGCTTGAGGTCCTCTTCCAAAATCAGTCAAGTTGTTTGTAGAATTCAATTCCTTGTGTTTGTGAGATTGATGTTCATGGTTCCTAGAGGTAGCCTTCTGCATAGGAAGTTCAGAAAGAGGCTGTTTCTTTTTCAAGACCAATGGGCAAGAATCCCTACTGCTTCAAGTCTCTTCTTTCAGGGAATAATGGGTTCTTTTAAGAGGCTTATTTAGTTATGTCATGTCCTCCCAGGATGATCTTCCTTTTAATTAGAAATCTTATGTCTGAAAAACTCCTTTTCTTTGCCATATCCTTGGTTAAAAGCTGGTAAATATTTCTGTCTCCAAAGCAAGAAGATTATGTAAAGATGTCGACACTAAGTGTGGGAATCATGAAGACCATCTTAGAATTTTGCTTAACACAACTGTCATGCAAAACCAGTATGCTCACCCTGCTGGTCTACTGTGTATGGTAGGGTAGAAAAAATAACTGAACACTAGTTTCCCCTAAAATAAAATAAAATCTGTAAACTTTACAATATGTTTCCCTAGTTTAAATTTTCTATTCCTATGTAGGATTAATTGTAGCTTAGAAAAACACTTGTTGAATTAAACAGCATAATTTATTGGTTTGTAGTTGTAGTTGCACTACTCGATACTGAAAATTGAATAAATGCTCCAGGTTCCCTTTTCATAATCTAAATGTTACTTGCCATTTTCTCCATACAATAAACTGAGAAATACAACAGGAAAAACACCTCATTTGAAAGTCTAAGAATTTTTACTAATATTTAGATTAGTAAACATTAACCTATGATTCTTAACATTGGTCCTAATTAGTTAGATATGGCATTGAAAAATAAAATAAATAAACTTTTAAACTTAAGAGTATAAGAATACTGTGACAGTCACTCTCCTTAAAAGTATAGCACTCTAAACCTTTGATTTCGAATTTACAGAGCAGAAACAAAAGCTGCACCCAAATAACTGTCCTTTGAAGCATTAGGAACATTTCCTACTTCAACATAAATCTTTGGCTTTAGGAGATTTTCTTCTACAGATTTACAACACTTCACCCTCGAGTGCATAGTTTGAGAACGGTGACTAACTGCATTTGTGTGTGTGTGTGTGTTCATGTGCCGATAAATAATTCTTTGTAGCTATTACAATTCCTTTGAAAGTCCCTAGAAATTATATAACAGTGCAAGTATGATATAAAATAAAGAAGACAGTAAGTCATGAATATCGTTACTTGTACAACCTATTGGATCTTCTTATTTTTGCCTTACTTTATACAGCTAAACACTATGACCTATCTCCATGGTTCATTTACAGCTCGAGAAAGTGTCTGCTTTCTTAAAATATTCTGAAAAAAAATGCTGTTTTTTCCTACTTTAAAAAAAGGCTGTTCTTGAGTGTTTATTGTTCCTCCACCTATTTTAGTTGCTGCCAATTTGTTTTCAGTGACACCATTTCTCTTAGTATTCCATAATTTTCCAAAGAGAGAGAGAGACATATATATGTACATACAAAATACACATATTCAGAAAAATATGTATATTTTCCCCTAATTTTCAGTGTTACTTTTTTTCACCTAAGGCAGTCTTTTGCAATAGAATTTGATTTTTAAATTATTTTTCTAGTAGAGGACATGCTATTGTTACAAAATACTAAATTTTATTAATTTTAGTGGTATACTGAAAAATAGATTTAAATTCAACAGAATCGATGCCCCAAAGGTTGGAATTTGTCTTAGTATCTAGGGACATTAAGAAGCACATTCACCAGCATTCCATATAATTGAAGACATCAGTGTCTTTTTATTCAGTGTAGAAACTATTATATTTTCCTTTGTATTTCCTCATTCCATTTAGTCCTACTCTAGACAAAAATAAAAGCACACTCTGAAAACACTTTAAAACATACAGCATTGTTATGGGTTGAACTATATCCCCCCATATTCATATATTGAAGTCCTGACTCCATAGTACCTCACAATAGTACTTAGAAATTCTGAGTCTTTATAGAGCTTATCTAATTAAGGTGGTCTCTAATCCAATGTGATTCATATCTATTTAAAAAGGGAAAATTTGGACACCAAAATGTATACAGAAAAAAAAAAAAGTGAAGACACTGAGAGAAGACATCCATGTACAAGCCAAGAAAAGAGCCCTTTGACAGATCCCTCCCTCACAGCCTTAGAAGAAACTGACCCTGCCTTTAACTTATCTCTGGCTCCTAATCTTCAGAACTATGAAAAAGTACATTTCTCTTGGTTAACTCACTCACATTGTGGAACTTGTTATAGCAGCTCTAACAAACTAATGCAAGTTCTTTAAATTGAATTATGTTGTGCTTATTAATATCATCTGTTTATTCATAGTAACAGTAACTTTTGAAATTAACAGCTCCAGGAGACCATACCTGCATTGTCCAATGACACACAGTCCTCCCTTTTACCTGATTGTTACTTACTGATCATGTCCTACACTCCATTTATTTGTCCTCACAAGTTTGATTTCATAATGTAGAAATACATAGCCTAGCGATGAAGAGATTTGGGGCCAGACTTTCTGAGTTGAAATACTGACTGCTTTATTTGCTAGCTGTGCATTTTTATGCAATTTACTTTGTGTATATGCATGACTGGCTACAAAATTTGTGAGGCCTACTGCAAAGGCTAATGTGGGTTCCTCATAAGAAAGGCAGAAAAAAAGTGATATTAAATGTAATTAAAAATTAAATAGTTTAAACAAATTTATTACTTACAAACTATAATAGATAATTGTGATACATGAATAACAACATAAATTTACATAAATTTAAAAATTACAATGAATTTTTAAAGACTAAACATAGATTATCCTGAGAATTTAGTTTATCTGAAGCTTCATATGAAAATCATGTTCTCTGTTCAATATGATGATCTTTAAATTTAATTTTAATTATTTGTTTCTATTTATTTTATTTTGAGATGGAATCTTGTTCTGTCACCCAGGCTGGACTGCAGTGGTGTGATCTCAGCTCACTACAGCCTCTGCCTCCTGGGTTCAAGCAATTCTCTCCCTCAGCCTCTGAAGTAGGGGGGACTAGGCACCTGCCACCATACCCGGCTAATTTTTTTGGATATTTATCAGAGATGGGGTTTCACCATTGTGGCCAGACTGTTGATGTTTGCTTGATTCCAGCCACTTCCTGGTATGTTTTATTGCAACGTTTATGTGTAGGTTTTATTTTTCAATTGTTTGCTGACACAGTATACTGCCTGTGCACTAACAGTTCTTGTCCAGCCATCAGTTTGGAGGTTACTATTTGTGCACAAGCCACAAGGACGGGCTCTGGGGATGGTAGGTCCAGCCACACTCTCTCCATGGGGCCCAGTGCTGCTCATACATGGAGCCTCGCTTCTGTCTTATAGGTCCACTACTGCCACCTCTGCTGCATCTCACCATGGCTCCTAATATGGACTCAGGTGCCACCTGGTTATCTTGGGCCCCAGAATGTTCTCTAAACTGCCCTGAGGCCTTTATCTGTGTTCTGGGCCACGAGGCCAATTGCTCAAATCCTAAAGCTCAAAATCCTGAGCCTGCACTTGCACAGACACCCTGAGGCCAATCTCCACTGCTCACTGGCATGCTCCATGATCTCACAGGCTTTACTTGTAATTCAAAAATAAAAGTATTAGGCATTTCAAGGTGGCAATAGCAGAACCTTTTTAAAAAAATGTATTATTGATATTTCCTCTTTTAAAACCTACACTTAAGTTCAGGGGTACAAGTGCTGCTTTGCTAAATATGTAAATTTGTGTTGTGGGAGTTTAAAACTAAATGTAGGGCCCTTCTCAGAGTAACGCCCTGTACTTTTTACTACAGAGATCACATGCCTATATATCTTGCTCTGCCCTGTCTGTATTTGCTTACTGAACTTAAGGTTACAATGATAATACCTACTTTATAAAGTTGGTGATGATACTAAATGAGATTGGAAATATAAAGGGTTTATAACAGAGGAGACCGTATTCATAACAAGCACTCAGGAAATATGAGCTCTAGTGTTATTACAATAATGCGTAAGACTCAGTCACTGCTTCAGACGTGTTCATAATCTAATTAGAGAGACAGGTATGTGAACAAGCCATTACAACAATATAATAATAGGCATTGAGAATATAAAAATGCCTTGTCTACCAGAGATTTATGGAAGTGAAACTGACATTTATATAATTATAGTTTAATCTGATTAGTGTGAGTTCTACTTCCACTTAGGATGTAGAAAATCTCAAGACTCAAGACAATGTCACTACTTCTCTAATATATTAAAAAAAGGAAATGGAAGAAAGGAAAAATAGAAAGTATAATCTAAAAAATTATAACTTTTCTGAGCTCATCAGAGAACCGAGGAAGAAAGACAACTGGGTGAACTGAATTTGGAAAAGGTGACAATCCCCTCCAAAAAGATGGTGGACATGCAAACTATTTTTCCTTTAGCAGAGTGTGAGAGGAAGAAGCAGCTGACATAAACATGCTTAGAGGAAAACAGCTACAATTTTAATGAATTTGAAAATTAAATGTAGGAAATCATCAGAATTTAGAATTTCTGGAAACTTCAAACACAAGGTACCTCAGCACCTCCTTCCCAGCTTTTTAAGATGGGTCTCCACTGGATGCATGTGAGAAAGACTGGGATCAGAGAAAGGAACCTGACAAGCCTCACCCCACTCTTGGTGATGCAGGCATGCAAATGGGACTGCAATATGCAAATGCTGCTGCTGGAGAACAGACATGAAACTTAGACTCTTGGCAGAGGCAAGAATGCTCAGGGTTTTATATTTTTCCAGTAATACAAAGCAAACCTACTGGGGAACAGGCAGGAAATTCACTCGGCCTAGATCCTCCTCATCCTTACAAGACAGAGTTCTGGTTAGGGGATTGGGAAGAATGAGTTGCCAGGAGATAGAAGGAATGCTCAGAAAGCCTCATCCTGTAAGCTTAAGTCCACAGGGCTTACCTAAGATCGAAGCTGGAATAAGATAACTGAGATGAGACCTGAATGAAATAATAAGCAAACTGCTGGGATAACACTAGGAACATGGACAAAGACCCTTTTTGAGTCATCCCTCTTCAGGGCTGCTCAAAGCAACCATGCTGAGAAAAGCCCTCCAACACTCTAGACCTTATACAAAGTACAAGATAGCCCTAGTCGCCAACACAAGGACCCAGGATCATCTCCATTGATATTTAGGCCATAGCAGAAAACTGCCACGAGATGGCACCAAACCTCAAACACGTTCTGAACAGGTCTGGATTACATAGCTGGACTCCTGTACCCTCATTTTTCTAGGTGTATAGTCTAGCACTAGTAATTTAATTTTTCTTGTTTGTCATTACAATCCTACATTTAATATTAATGTTTTGACTTTATTATTACTTGCCATTGTGACACTGAATATCTGTTTTTTGTTTTTTTAATTTGAGTTTTCTAAAACAATGTATTACAAAAGTGGTGTGACGTGAGAGATGTTTTATATATGCAGCTGGGTTGGAAGAAGTGATCAAATATGCACACAAACACAGAGAGAAAGAGAGAGAAAGGGAGAACTCTAAGATTAAATTAATGTTCTAGTTTAATTTGTCAAATATATATGTACATGCAAATATATGTATGGCAAATACAGTGGCTACATAGGAAAGGAGATCAAGTATCATGTTTTAGTGTAGTTTCTCATGATCCTCAAGAATCCTCATGGGACATGGATCTTTGCAGGATCTGGAAAATTGAATTCCTGCTATAACTTGGACATCAAATGAGGATAGCAATTAACTCTCTAATGTAGAACTGCATTTTTAAATTTGTATTTACTTTTTATATTTTCATGCATTGATGATCTTGCCTAAATCAATTATTACTTTGAAGATTGTTAAATGGTGATTTGTTACTTCTAGGTTTATGCTGTTTTATTTTAACTCATTTAATTTTGATTCCAAGAAAGAAAAAAATATAAACATGCATCATCAACCCACTGGATTAGCCTGATAACGTATCAGTTTAAAAGTCATTAAAAGGGACTGAGCTCAGTGGCTCACACCTTTAATCTCAGCACTTTGGGAGGCAGGCCACGGTGGGTGGTTCACTTGAGGTCAGGAGTTCGAGACCAGCCTGACCAACAAGATATAACCCCCTCTCTATTAAAAATACAAAAAATTAGCTGAGTGTGATGGCAGGTGCCTGTAATCCCAGCTACTCAGGAGGCTGAGGTGGAAGAATCACTTGAACGTAGGAGGTGGAGGTTACAGTGAGTTGAGATTTTACCACTGAACTCCAGCCTGGGTGACAAAGTGAGACTCCATCTCAAAGAAAAACAAAACAAACAAAAAAACTCAAAAGTCATTAAAGGAAGATATGGTAAGAGATATATTAGAAGAAAGATGTTAAAAAAATGCCTTTTCTAATATATATTTGATGATTTTCCAACAGACAAGAGTTAAACTTACTTGTTCTCTTCATTACGTGGTTGGAGGTTGGATGTATTAGATAAACCTAAGCAGGCATATATATTTTTTTATTTAACTTGTTTCTTTTCTTGGTCTCCAGGGCTCCATATCACTTTAACCTCACTTGATCTCGCAAACTCTTCTATAATACTCTCCTGTGATCAATACAGTACAGGTACATTGTCCCTTCTTATTCCTCAGACATAACCATCTTTGCCAGACTGTCATGTGGCTTGCTTTTTCTTGTCTTTCATTTCTTGGCTTCAGTATACTGTCCCTAGACTGTCCTTTTCAGACCATTCAATATAAAGTAGCTGCTGCCTACTGTATATTACAGCAACCTTATTAAAATCCGTGCTAGAATTTTTTGTATCTGATTTTTGTTTTTACATTTTTTGGTTCTTTTCTGTCTTTCCCCAGTAGAATGACAGTTCCAGAATAACAGATGTCTTGGCAACCTATCCATTTCTTGCTATATCCCACGACCTAGAGTAGGATTGAAAACAGTATTTTTGAATATAAAAGCACCTTTGTTTATTCATTTCTTAAACTTTTACCTTCCACTTTCTTAGAACTAGGTATAAAATATGGATTTATATGTAAAAAAATATACAATGGCTAAGGAGTCCTGCTTCTGGTAGTGGCAATTGTAATTTGGTTCAATCCTCCCAATAAGACAAATTAAGAGAATGTGTATTTGTGTCCGTGTCTGTGTGTGTGCACACGTGCATTTGAAGCGCTAGGAAGACAATTATAGGACCAAATTCCAAAAGAAAAGAAAAGAAATCCTAGAGAAACATGAACTTGGTATTTAGCTCATTTTTTCCTTTAGTTAGTATCTGCCAATTCAGGAAGAAGTGCTTGGTGAAATCAAGAAGTTGTTGAGAGGTTTTGAAAAATTTGTTTTTTTATTTTTTATTTTTAGTAGAGATGGTTTTCACCATCTTGGCCAGGCTGGTCTTGAACTCCTGACTGTGTGATCCACCTGCCTTGGTCTCCCAAAGTGCTGGGATTACAGGCGTGAGTCACCACACCCAGCCGAGAATTAAGTATTTTTTTCCAAACACACTGGACAAACTTGAAAATATATGAATTTTGCATGTCCTTCAGCCCAATATTTTTTTTTTTTTTTGTACTTTAGGTTCTGGGGTACATGTGCAGATCATGTGGGATTGTTGCATAGGTACATACATGGCAAGGTGGTTTGCTGCCTCCATCCCCACCATCACCTATTTCTGGCATTTCTCCCCATCTTATCTCTCCCTTACCTTGCCACCCCCATTCCCCCACCAACAGACCCCAGTGTGTGATGTTTCCCTCCCTGTGTCCATGTGTTCTCATTGTTCAACACCCACCTATGAGTGAGAACATGCGGTGTTTGATTTTCTGTTCTTGTGTCAGTTTGCTGAGAATGATGGTTTCCAGATTCATCCATGTCCCTACAAAGGACAGGAACTCATCACTTTTTATGGCTGCATTGTATTCCATGTTGTATATGTGCCACATTTTCCTTGTCCAGTCTATCACTGATGGGCATTTGGGTTGGTTCCAGGTCTTTGCTATATTAAACAGTTCCACAATGAACATACATGTGGGGTGCATGTTTCTTTATAATAGAACAATTTATAATCTTTAGGTATATACCCAGTAATGGGATTGCTGGGTCAAATGGAATTTCTATTTCTAGATCCCTGAGGAATCACCACACTGTCTTCCACAATGGCTGAACTAATTAACAGTCCCACCAACAGTGTAAAAGTGTTCCTATTTCTCCACATCCTCTCTAGCATCTGCTGTCTCCAGATTTTTTAGTGATTGCCATTCTAACTGGGTTGAGATAGTATCTCAATGTGGTTTTGATTTGCATTTCTCTAATAACCAGTGATGATAAGCATTTTTTCATATGTTTGTTGGCCTCATATATGTCTTCTTTTGAAAAGTGTCGGTTCATATCCTTTGCCTACTTTTGAATGGGTTGTTTGTTTCTTGTAAATTTGTTTTAAGTTCTTTGTACATTGTGGATATTAGCCCCTTGTCAGATGAATAGATGAGTAGATTGCAAAAATTTTTTCCCATTCTGTTGGTTGCTGGTTCACTCTAATGATTGTCTCTTTTGTGTACAGAATCTCTGGAGTTTAATAAGGTCCCATTTGTCTATTTCAGCTTTTGTTGCCAATGCTTTTGGTGTTTTAGTCATGAAGTCCTTGCCTATGCCTGTGTCCTGGATGGTTTTACCCACATTTTCTTCTAGAGTTTCTAAGGTGTTAGGTTTTATATTTAGGATTGTCTTGGCTATGTGGGCTCTCTTTTGTTTCCATATGAAGTTTAAAGTGTTTTTTTCCAGTTCTGTGAAGAAGGTCAATGGTAGTTTGATGGGGATAGCATTGAATCTATAAATTACTTCGGGTAGTGTGGCCATTTTCACAATATTGATTCTTCCTAACCATGAGCATGGAATGTTTTTCCATCTGTTTGTGTCTGCTCTTATTTCCTTGAGCAATGGTTTGTAGTTCTCCTTGAAAAGATCCTTTACATCCTTTGTTAGTTGTATTTCTAGGTATTTTATTCTCTTTGTAGCCATTGTGTATGGGAGTTCACTCATGATTTGGCTCTTTGTTGGTCTGTTATTGGTGTGTAAGAATGCTTGTGATTTCTACACATTGATTTTTGTATCTTGAGACTTTGCTAAAGTTGCTTATCAGTTTGAGGAGATTTTGGGCTGAGATGATGGGATTTCTAAATATACAATCATGTCATCTGCAAATGGAGACAATTTGACTTCCTCCTTTCTTAATTGAATATGCTTTATTTTTTTTTTTTCTTGCCTGATTGCTCTGGCTTGAACTTCCAATACTATATTGAATAGGAGTGGTGAGAGAGGGCATCCTTGTCTAGTGCCAGATTTCAAAAGGAATGCTTCCAGTTTTGCCCATTCAGTATCATATTGGCTATCGGTTTGTCGTAAATAGCTTTTATTATTTTAAGATACGTTCCATTGATATCTAGTTTATTGAGGGTTTTTAACATAGTTGGCTGTTGAATTTTGTCGAAGGCGTTCTCTGCATCTATTGAGATAATCATGTGGTTTTTGTCTTTGGTTCTCTTTATGTGGTGGATTATGTTTATAGACTTGCTTATGTTGAACCAACCTTGCATCC
>PVKP010003452.1:0-29755 GCA_004027715.1 Plecturocebus donacophilus
CGCGGAAGAGCCGGGGTGGGGTGCAGGGCGGGGGGAGCGCGCGTCGGGGGGCGGGGGGCGGTGTCGGCGCTGGGGGTGGGGGAGCGGGTTGGGCGGCTGCGCCGGCTCCGCTTCAGCCGCTGCCGCTAGGGCGCGGGGGGCGGGGGGCTCGGCGCCGCGAGCTCGGCCATTGTGGGAACCGCTCCCCTCGGCTCCGCTGCGCTCCCCTCTACTGTGCTCCAGCTCGGGGCGCGCCCGGCCGCCGCCGCCTTCGCTGCCGCCGCGGGCCCGTCTTCCTCCTCCTTCGGCTCCCAGGGTAAGGCGCGGGACGCGGTGTTGGATGCAGGCGCCCTGCCTGCTGAGCAGGGTGCGCAGCGGGGGCTGGGGCGCGGTGATTGATCGCGCGAGGCGGCCGCGCCCCAGCCCGCGGCAGCCGGCGGCCGCGGCCAGGCGGCTTGACAGGCGCGGCGACAGCGGCCGTGCGGGCCTCGCACCTGCAGCCCCCGCGGCAGGCGCAGGGGAGCGGCGAGGACGCGGAGCTGGGGCTTGCCCTGTGCGGGCGCTGCCAGGGCCGAAGGGAGGCGTGTTCCCCGGGAAAATGGGGCACGGAGCCCTGTCGGGGCCGGGCGCCGGACCTGCGAGGGTGGACAGAGCCGGGCGAGGAAGGTCTCTTCCTGGCCCCAGGGCTCGGCCGCTGGCCCTAGCGCCCTGTCGGTCCTCGGTCGCGCGTCCCCGCTCTTTGTCAGCCACGCTTGGCGGGCACGCGGACCCACCCGCGCTGCTCCAGGCTCGAGGGCGCGCCCCTCCTCCACCGTGGGGAAGCAGGTGGGAGCCAGGTGGGGAGGATCGCAGCGGGTGAGAGCACACTGTGAGGTGCCTGTCGCCGACCGGCCTGCGGCCTTCGGGATGGGCTGAGGCATGGGCAGGCGCTCCTGTGAATCTCGGGGATTGATGGAGTGACCCGGGTGACCGAGGGTGGGGCGGGAGCCCCGAGGTCAAACAGGTGTTTGTGAGGGGCCGGAGATTGGGGTAGAGCCCAGAAGGAACGCTTTCTCCTGTAGGAGGCCTTGGGAGAGCCGGCCTTTGTAGTGAAATGGGCGTCTTGGAGAGGAATGGGCGGTTCTAGGATGAAGCAGGTGGTCCGAGAGGAGGGACATTTTTCCTGCCCCCGAGCTGAGGGTAGGGGTGGAAGCTTGGCCTGTGTTTCCCAGAGGTTGAGGCTGTCACTTCAGCACCTGCCCTGCCACCAGAAGGTAACGGGAGGAGGGGTAAGTGCTAGGATAAAGGGCAAAGCTGTGCTAGCACCTGGGTCCTTTCCTTTCTGTTTCCTGTGGCTAGATCCCTTCTAGATGTTCCCTGGGAAGAGGGCCCACATGCTGCTGGCACAAGGGGTGCCCTGGCAGGGAGACTCTGCTGCCTGAGGCTGCCTGCAGGTCTCCTGCACCGTTTTTATGTTTCTTTTGTTATCTCTTTGAATTCTGTGCCTATGGTGGGGATCTGCCAATGACCCAGGAGGCTGTCTGCCCCTTGCTGCCTCTAGGCTGAGTCGAGAATCCTGGAGGAGCTGTGGCCACAGACCCAGTGTGTCCAGCCATGTAGGCTACCTCCCTGTCTCTACAGAGCTCTGTGTGCAGGTATTCCCTATAAGGGAAAATCAGCAGCTCCTGCTCTCCCTGGACCCTAGCGCCAAAGTCAGAGCTGGCTACCCAGGTTGGCCTTGGGGCCTGCAAGAAGGCTGGTAGCTGAAGGCATATACCATCCGTGCTCTGATGGAGCCCTTGGGGGTGGTGGACCATGTGTAGCAGATGGTTCTGGGAAGTGAGCTTGGCCTGGCTGAGGGAAGGCTGCCCAGTCTGGCTGGTGGAGCCCAGCTGGCCCTAGAGCAATTGTATTTTCACTCAACTGTCTCCACTAGCTAAACTGACCAGAAAAAATGGACTTTCTGTCCCATCCCTCCACCCCCTCCTCATGCTGTGCCACTTATTCCCACAACAGCCCTGGAATAAGCAAATGAACATTTACTGTAATGCCTGTGGGGTGCCATGCATGGCATCAACCAGTACTACATTTGCATTTAACAGTGTTCTTAAAACATCCTCTGAGGTGGACTATTACCCCCATTTTGCAGATGAAGGAACTGAGTCTCAGAGAGGTGAAGTGACTTGCCCAAGATCACAGCAATTTGTAAGTGGCCAAACCAGAATTTATACCCAGGTCTGTCTTACTTCAAGTCTAGTACATTTTCTAATCTGCTGGAGACAGAGTGGGAGAAACCAGGGAATTTCTGCCTATTCTAGCCCATGATTTGCTTCATTCCTGCTACTGAGATCATGCTTTAGCTTTTTGAAAATACTTCCCATCTGTTGCCCCAGTTTATCCTTATAGCATTCCTGGGAGGTAAGTAGAACAGGAATGTAATAATAGATACTGTGTATTGAGTGCTCACTGGGCACTAGGCACTATTAAGCACTTTACATGCAGGATTAAGCACTTTACATGCAGAATCCAACCCTATAGGGCTACGTTCTATTATTATCATCTCCATTTTGTAGATGAGGATGCTGAGGTTCGGAGAGACCAAGTGGCTTCTCCAGGATCACACAGCTAGTAAATGGAGAATTTAAACCCGTAGTGTTCTGTCGTGGGATCTGTGAGCTTAATCTTCCAAATGTGCCAAATAGCAATAATAATAGTTCCTAGGAATAGAAGCTAACTTTTCATGATGTTTTAAGATTTATAGACATCATCACAAACAATATCCCCCAAACCTCGTGCATTAGTTTTGGCATGTATATAATCTTCATCCTATTTTCCAGGTGAAGAAACTGAGGTTCAGATAGACAGGACTAGAACCTCTGCTTCCAAGTCCCAGCGCTCCTTATGGGACCTCTTTGGTCTGCTCACATTCACCCCTTTCTCCTTCAGATCACTTCTCCCTGGACTCCCAGGCCCTCCTGCAGCAGCCCCCACCTGGGCCATGTCTTCCTCAGATGAAGAGACGCTCAGTGAGCGGTCATGTCGGAGTGAGCGGTCGTGTCGGAGTGAGCGATCTTACAGGAGCGAGCGGTCAGGGAGCCTGTCTCCCTGTCCCCCAGGGGACACCTTGCCCTGGAACCTGCCACTGCATGAGCAGAAAAAGCGGAAAAGCCAGGATTCGGTGCTGGACCCTGCAGAGCGTGCTGTGGTCAGAGTTGCTGGTAAGAGAGATATCCCAGCACGCTGGACGCTGTGGGTGTGATGGAGGAATGGGACAGGGTGCAGCAGCTATGTAGGGGGCTGAGGGGCCCTCACCAGGGCTCTCTGACAAAGCAGCCAGAATCAGATTTGTTATTATTACTCTTGGAAAGATGTTGAAATAACATTAATGAAAACCTTAAAAGAGGAAAATCTGCCACCCCTGGGCTAACATGAGACCTGTTTTCATTTCTGTACCTTCTTCCTTGTCTTTGTCCCCATTCAGTTATATTTTATCTCTAGTTGCCTGCATGGCTTAGGTACCATTCTGCATCTGACTCTTTTCAGTTACTCTTACGTTAAAAAGATTTTCCATATTGCACTTTAGACTTTATAGCTACTATTTCTAAAGGCTGTCTAATATTTTTTATGATTTTCTAAATCCTACTCTTTTTTCACTTTTTGGCTATATTAGACAATGCTGCTGAGAACATGGTTAAGAATGATTTGACTTCTGTTGAGTTATTTCCTTATAATGAAATCCTTGGAGAGCACAGTTTTACTTGTATCACCTTCCAAAAGTGTTCTACATGCTGACCTTTAACATGGTATGAAGGCTGGGGCTGCCTCCTGTGGTGGGATGTGCCCAGCTGTTTGCCAAGCAACGGTGAAACGTAGTAGTTAAGAGTTTAAGCTTTGGAATCAGAGAGGGTAGGGTTCTGGATTGTGGTCCTGCCACTGACCAACTGTGTGACTCTAGGCAAGTCCCTTGTTCTATCTCAGTGTCACTTTTCTTGCCTTAAGAATGTCCGCTGTGCAGGGATGACTTGAAGGTTAAAGATAAAGTGTGTAAAGATCTTACCACAGTTTTTTGTTCAATAAAGGAGATGCTTCCACTGAAGCCATCCACAGCTGCCTCCCCAAAGTGTGCTCAGCATCTCAGCAGGGTGTTGGTGCTAGAGTACAGATAGGAAAACAGAGCAGTGCCTGCAGCTAAATCAATGACATAACTAGCTTTCAAGCCATCACCAAGGCCTGTACTGCTACTTTCTTTGTGTCTCTCAAGTAATATAACTGCTCCTTCCACTGTATAATAGCTCTTACTCTCTTAGTCTTGCCCCCATCCTCCACAGGACTAATAGAATATTTTATTCTGAAATACAAACCTCGTGGGCACGGTGGTGCGTGCCTGTAGTCTCAGTTACTCGGGAGGCTGAGGTGGGAGGATCACTTGAGCCCTCGGGAGGCTGAGGTGGGAGGATCGCTTGAGCCCAGGAGTTCTGGGCTGTAGTGTGCTATGCCAATAGGGTGTCCGCACTAAGTTTGGCATCAATATGGTGACCTCCCAGGAGAGGGGGACCACCAGGTTGCCTAAGGAGAGGTGAACCAGCCCAGGCTGGAAACGGAGCGGGTCAAAACTAAAACTCCCATGCTGATCGTAGTGGGATCGCGCCTGTGAATAGCCACTGCACTCCAGCCTGGGCAACATAGCGAGACCTCCGTCTCTTAAAAAAAAAATACAAACCTCAAGAGCACATATTCAGCAGGCACAGTGGCTCACACCTGTAATCCCAGCACTTTGGGAGGCCGAGGCGGGTGGATCACGAGGTCAGGAGTTCAAGACCAGACTAGCCAACATGGTGAAACTCCATCTCTACTAAAAAAAAAAAACTACAAAAATTAGCTGGGCATGGTGGCTCATGCCTGTAATCCCAACTACTTGGGAGGCTGAGGTAGGAGAATTGCTTGAACTGGGACCTGGGAGGTGGAGGTTGCAGTGAGCTGAGATTGTGCCACTGCACTCCAGCCTGGGCTACAGAGGGAAACTCCATTTCGAAAAGCAGACAAACAAACAAAAAGAACATATATTCTATTTTATGAAATGAAGTGTTGGCCGGGTGCGGTGGTTTACACCTGTAATCCCAGCACTTTGTGAGACCAGTGTGGGTGGATCACCTGAGGTCAGGAGTTCGAGACCAGCCTGACCAATATGGTAAAACCCTGTCTCTACTAAAAATGCAAAAATTAGCTGGGCGTGGTGGTGGTGCTGGTAATCCCAGCTACTCGGGAGGCTGAGACAGGAGAATTGCTTGAACCTGGGAGGCGGAAGTTGCAGTGAGCTGAGATGGTACTACCACACTCCAGCCCGGGTGACAGAGCAAGACTCCATCTCAAAAAATAAAAATAAAAAAAAGAAATGAAATGTTGCCCATATAATACTTCATTAAAAATACAATAAAAAATAAATAAAATAAAATACAAACCTAATTCTATTACTCAACTGCTTAAAAGACACCTTTGGCTCCTCATTGCCTGTGGAATAAAAGCTTCCGCCTAAAGACCCATGAAAATTACTTACCTCTTGAGCTTCACCTGCTGCCACCTCTACCCCCAATCACCCTGCCACGGTACACTGTAACTTGCCCCCCAGAGGGATGCATCTTGCAGGATGAAACTAACATGCTTTAATTTTCTTCTCTGCAAGATGCTGGTAAACCCTCCTCCTCTTTTAAGTGCCGCCTCCTCTGTCCTTAATGCCCCCAGTGGTATCCAAAGCTTCCTCCTCCGCTCTCACAGTCATACTTTTTTCTCCTCCATGTTCCCTTGTACAGTGTAGCAGTTAACCCACAGGGTGCCCATTACTCCCTTAGAACAGTGAGCAATTTGGGACATGTCTTATGTTTTGAGCCCCAGAGGGCTGCACAGGGCCTTGTGAGTGCTAGAGATCAGCCAGTACTGAAGGACTGAATGAAGGCTGAATGAGTGTTTTGATGATATTATGTGATGTGACAGAGTGTGATCCAGAAACAGGGGCACTGACCTGTAATGGAAAGTCAGACAGAGAAAGGCTTATGTGGGCTCAGGTAATCAGGAAAGGACTTTAGAGGGAGTGAGCTCCAAGTGAGGAGACAGCAGTAGGGCCTGGAAGGCAGGAAGGAGAGTTTGAGCTCTTTCTAATGGGCAGCGGGGAGTCCTTGGAGGAAGTCCTTCTCAAAACCATGGGGCCTGCAGTATCAGTCAGTCACAGAAGTTCAGAGCTGTCCCTAGGGTGCAGGAAGGGCTCTACTTGTCTCCAGTCTTGAAGGGCCGTGACTCAGGGCCCTGAAGACTCACAAACCTCTTTCTCCTGAAGACAGAGGGGGCTGTCTCATTTTTCCTTCTTTATACCCTCTGCCTCCATCCCTCATCACTCATGCATACTCAGATTGCTTTGTGATGATTTCCCCTTCCAGTCTCCTCTGAGGAGGCCCACGGGATGATTTGCCTACTGCTTCAGATTTGGAGTCTAGAATAGAAGTGGAGTGGACTGAAGGAGGCTTAATTTTATGCAGGCAAGGCTCCTAAGGACCCTGCTGGGTCAACTGAGCACAGAGATGGTGGGTGCTGTGCGGTGCTGTGTTTCTGGCATAGATGCTCATCTCCTTTGCATCCTGACACTGCCGAATGCCTCTTTTGAGGAGGGGGCTGGGCCAGTAAGGCTGAAAATGGGGAGACTGCCATGGTTAAAAATAACTTATGCACTGCAGTTGGGCGTGTTTCTGTAGCAGGAGAGGAGAGAGGCAGCAGAGACGAGGCGGGACTGCGACTTTAGGGTCTTGCTGAAATCTTCATGTGATTTTAGAATGCTGTGGGGGCTCCACCAGAGTAAAGAAAAAGGCAGCCTTAGCTCTGCAGGGGCTCCTTCACAGGAGGTGCAGGAGGGGCATGTCTTGGAAACCCTGGATGCTCTGAAGCTCTCTGAAGCAGAACTTTAATTGTGGGAGGAAATGAAGTCAGTCTTACACTGGAAGCCAGCTGTGGCCTGTGCAATTTTCTCCTCCCCCTGGATCTGGCTTATGAAGCCAAGTGGGGGTGTCTGAATCACTCTCACCAAATACAGAGCTTCCCTTTCTCTGGCCTACTCTGTGTCCTGAGCTGGTCTTGGGGCCTCGCCCTGCTTGAGGGAGAAACCCCTCAAGCATGTGTGACCCTACTGGTCACAGATGTCAGAGTAGAGAGGGATGTTGGGGCTGAGAAACCTGCTGATTTCAGTCTACAAAGTCAGACAGGTTCTAGGGTGCTAAACCTTATTCTTCTTCCCGTCCTCCTGTTCTCATCCTTTCCTCCATTTATTTCCTCTTCTTCTTTGCCAGTCTTATTCTCAACTCCCTAAGCCCAGCCACATTCAAATGTAACAAGTCACTAATGAAAGTGTCTTGTTTCTCTAAATCTTTATGATTTACACAGAGATTTCAAAATAACTCTGTGTTAGGCAGGACATATGTTAGCATCTGAGGCTCAGAGAGTTTAAGGGACTGGCCTATAGTTACACAGGACTGGTAAACACAGATCTTCTAACTCCAAGTACATTGCTATTTCTTTTTTTGAGACAGAGTCTCACTCTGCCACCCAGGCGGGAGTGCAGTTGCGCAGTCTAAACTTACTGCAATCTCCGCCTCCCAGGTTCAAGCCATTGTCCTGCCTTAGCCTCCCGAATAGCTGGGATTACAGGCATGTGCTGCCACGCCCAGCTAATTTGTGTATTTTCAGAAGAGATAGGGTTTCACTATGTTGGCCAGGCTGGTCTCGAACTCCTGACCTCAGGTGATCCACCCACCTTGGCCTCCCAAAGTCCTGGGATTACAGGCATGAGCCAACATGCCCGGCCCTGTACATTGCTCTTTCTATTTCCTTAGGCAATAGATGGCAACCAGGCCAGTCTGAATCTTCTGCGGGTGACAATCTAAATTTCCACACTCACCTGAGAGACCTGTTGGTCACTTCCAGGAAAGGCCTTAGGATCCTGGGCTGTAGAAACAGGAAAGGGGAGAGACAAAGATCTTGGAAACATTGCCTCTTCCCCTCTGGCTCTCTGTCTTTAGTAAAGATCAGTAGAAATATCCTTACTTACTGGTGAGGAGCAACAAAAAAGTGGGGCACTGAGGAGGTTACTCTAGTAAGGAGTATAACCCCAAAGGGTAGGAACAAGGAGAGGAAGAAAGGATGTATCCCCTGGGACCTGTGAGAGTAGGTTGAGAACAGGGTGCAAAACAGGTTGTCACATGGCTGTACACTGCACAACCCTTCGGGGTGCCATTCACATCACATTTGTTGTCACTGCAGACGTGTACAATTATTACAAGTTTCCTGCAGATGGCACTACCCTATCTTGAAGAAGGCTCATGTTTGGGCTAGGGAATGGTTGAGTGCAGGAAGATTTCACCCTCTACCCGTCAATCAGGTATTCCTTTAACTAACATCACATAATCAGGACCCTCCCTGTCCTTGGCACTGATATTCAAAGATGACTGAAGATGTGGTCCCTTCTGCATGGAACTCAGTCTAGCGGAGCAGAGAGAAGGGAAAAAAGGCTGAGTATAGTGGCTCACGCCTGTAATCCCAGCATGTTGGGGTGCCGAGGCAGGAGGATCGCTAGAGCTAAGGAGTTCAAGACTAGCCTGGGCAACATAGTGAGACCCTGTCTCAATTTTTTTTTAAGTAGTTAAAGGGAAAAAATAATTCTGTCCCCATATGTGTTGTGAAAAAGGGGAGCACAGTGACTCAGAGCTAAGGATTGGACCTCTCTCTGCTTGTTCATTTATTCACTCATTCATTCAATCAACTAAAAAAAGGGATTAAGCTATGTGCCAGTAGAAGGCATCTGTGGGATTCATTCTTGGGAGTCTCTCAGCAAATGCTGCTGAAATCATCATTCCCAGCATCTGCTCCACTGTGGCCTTCCAGTCAGATGGCAATTGTATCTCTGCACAGCCCTTGCTTCAGTTGGCTTTATATTCACGTTCATTGTTCTCAGGTTCATTTTCCTCAGCAGCTCTGGAGCTCTCTGTAGTCAGGAGGCCCATCTTACCCTTTTTGCCCTAGGGCGGAGAGCCATGAAAGCATGACCTGGTCAGAAGCTGGAGCTTACTCCTCGGGGCCCATGTGTCTCTTCTCCAGGTTGGGAGCTCCAAGAAGACATCCCACAGGCACCTCTCTGCTTCTTTATTTATTTATTAATTCATTCAATTAAAAAGTAGATTGGGCCAGGTGCGGTGGCTCACACCTGTAATCCAAGCACTTTTGAGGCCAAGGTGGGTGGATCATCTGAGGTTGGGAGTTCAAGACCAGCCTGACTAACATGGTGAAACCATGTTAAAAAAAAAAAAAAAAAAGTGAATTGGCCAGGCGTGGAGACTCACCCCTGTAATCCCAGCACTTTGGGAGGCTGAGTCGGGAGGATCACAAGGTCAGGAGTCCAGCCTGACTTACATGGTGAAACCTTGTCTCTACTAAAAACACAAAAATTAGCTGTAGAGTATGGCTGTAGTCCCAGCTACTCAGGAGGCTGAGGCAGGAGAATTGCTTGAACCCAGGAGGTGGAGGTTGCAGTGAGCCAAGATCATGCCACTGCACTCCAGCCTGGGCCACAGAGTGAGACTCCATCTCAAAAAAAAAAAAAAAAAAAATGGATTAAGCTCCAGCTATGTGCTAGGTACTGTGGAGACAACTGAATCTGGAGTCACAAGACTTAGGCAAATGACCTTGCTTCTTGGAGCCTCAGTTTCCTTATCTGTAAAAGGGAGATGGTGATACTTGCTTCAAGTGATCATTGAATGAGAATCAGAATGTGCTGGAAAAGCACAGGTTCACATGGCCTGCAATTGCACTTAGCAGTGTCATTCCTTGTAACCTCTCTGGCAGCCAGATGAGGCAGTGGAGACTCAGGAGGCCAGCAAAGAAGGGGCCCAAGCCTTTTATTTCTGTCCCTTTCTTTTGTTCTTTAGGCCTTTGTCAGGGAGCAGATGGATGTGGCTTATTCTGGCCAAGCCGTGAGTGGAAAGAAGGGGATGCAGGGATGGGAAATGGAACCTTAAAGACAATCTCACTGGGAATCCTTACTCCTGAGCCACCAACCTTCCTTGCCCCGAGGCTCTGCGAGTTTCGTATCCAGGAAAGCTCCTCCTCCTTCCCAGCTTCTCTACTTTTTTCTGGCAGCATCCGCAGAGTCTCTGGCCCTGTCCTAGAGCTTGGTTTCAATAGCAGGAGAGACGAGCAGAAGAGGGTGCCCTGAAAGTGGGGCAGAATGAATTGCAGCTACACACCACCAGCTCAGCTCCAGCTCTTTGAAAGTAAATCTGGGTCACATTAGCTGTGGGCTGGAACATGACCACGTGGGCAGAATACTGTGCAGGCAGCAGAAAAGACAGCCAATCTGTCCTTTCTCTGAGGTGCAGGGCCCCTGTGGGACCCTACTTGGTGAGGGAAGGTGGTTGCTGAATTGCAAGGTGTAATCCCATCTTAATGCCATCATGCTTTTTTAATGACTTCCTAGGTGACATAGAGAAAGGTATGGAATGGCAGTTTGGCTCATGCCTTTCCGTTTGTTATGGGAGAAGCCTAGGCTGAACGGAGGAATACAGAGGAAGGACTCTGGTTACTGTGGGGACCGTGGAAGACCATCATTTCTCAGTCTTATGGGCTTGGGAGTTAAATGCCACCAGAGTAGCTGACACTGCAGCAGGATCTAGGGCTGCATTTGTTCTTTATTTCAGCAGTCCTCCCCTTGAGGAAAGGTCTATGAACAGATCTATCATCACTAAAATGTTATATGAAGCCTGGCTGGCCTCCTCTTTCTGGTTGCTGTGGCTGGGACCTGCCATGATTTGGCCGTGCCACTGCCTGTTGCCACCTGTCAGTTAGAAGCCTGCCAGCTTCTTTCTCTCTCTTGGCTTTCTTGTGGGAACAGAATGGGTGCTCCTTGCTGGAATCTCTGCCTGGACCTGTGATGCTGCTACAGGGAAGGTCTGAAGCCCCTGTAACTTGAAGGGTGATGATTACAGGTTGAAGCTTCTGTCCTGAGCTGTGCTTCAGTCCTACTCCAGAAGATACCAGGCTTTTGCCTTGTGGTCAGGGGAGGATTCTGCCTGGGGCCTCAGTAGTATCTCTGGGCATGCCCTCCCCGCCCATTCACACATTTCCTCATGTGCTCACTCTTCCATTCATTCACGCAAAGGACTGGCTTTGGGAGTCAGCTGGAGTCCTAGTTTTATTGCTCACTTGCTAATTGGGTAACTCTGGGATGTTAGTAACCTCATTGAGCCTCAGTTTCTTACAGTTAAAATGGGGGAGCAAGAGCACTACCTCAGAGACTTGCATGGTAGATTAAATGAGGTAGTGGTAGTAGGATGTTTGGCCCAGTACCTGCTATTTAGTCAGCCCTGGATACATATTAGCTGTGAACAAGTGTTCACACATTAGTATCATTCATTCACTCATACACTTGTTCATAGATTCATGAATGTGCTGATTTATCCCCTTGCTTATTCACTGATTACATACTTGCTCATTTAACAGATATCCCCAGGGCTACTTTGTTCTAGGCTCAGACTGCACTTCAGAGCCCAGCTCCTGCCGATGAAGACAGAATACTGCATGAGCTGAGCTACACTGCAAGTCCAAAGAGTTTTGAGGAAATTCTGGAAGGGAAGGAACTTCTACTCCTGCCCCTCCCCGGCTTAGAGCAATGATAGCATTTCTTCTGGGACTGGGGAAAGAAATAAGAATTAGCCAGGACAACCTGAAGAAACAGGGCACATGTCTGTTGTTTGCATCTATTCTTGTTCTACCTTCTTTGGCTTTAGTAAGAAGGAAAGAAGGAAAATGAAGAGAGAAGAGCTGGTGAGAATTAGGAACTAAAGAATCTAGAGGGTGGCTTGGGGAGTGAACTCTGGACTCAGTTTAGGAGTGCCTGAAAGCTGGTGCCAGCTGGGATCCTCCGGTGAATAATAACTGGTAAAGCCATTGTGTAGAGTCCTAGATGTGTGCCAGGAATTTTACATACATCATTTAATCCTTATAGACCCCTGGGAAGTAGTTGCTATTCTCAACAGAAATATTAAGGAATGTGTCTGAGGTTATACATTGAGCAAATAATGGAGCTGAGATTCAGCATTACTTAATGTGCATGGCGCCCCCTGGCACCCAACGTATACAATATGCCCATTGGAGTTATTCAAGTGCTGAGTTTTGGGTCTGCCTAACTCCAAAGCCCAGGCACTTTCCAGGATATTTCAAACATACTAAAGTAATGAGAATAGTACAATGAACTCCCATCATTCAGAAACAAGAATGATCAATTTATGGCCAACTTTATTTCATTCATACACTCTTATCAGTGGAACAAATACAATTCCTGTTTTTTCTATTCTTTTACTGAACGGTCAACACAGAAGACTTCTGTGACCCCAAGATATGTGGGGACTTCTCCCTGCCAGCAAGTTAAGCAGTAGTTCTTCAGTGGGCACCATTGGGGTGTCCTCCAGTTTAATTACCTGGAAATAGCATCAGATCCCACAGTTTGAGGGTTCAGTCCCCAAGACATTCCCCTACTCTGCTTTTTTTTTTTTTTTTTTTTTTTTCAGATGGAGTTTCTCTCCTGTTGCCCAAGCTGGAGTGCAATGGCACGATCTCAGCTCACCACAACCTCCACCTCCCGGGTTCTCCTGCCTCAGCCTCCAGAGTAGCTGGGATTACAGGCATGCGCGACCACACCCTGGCTAATTTTGTATTTTTAGTAAAGACAGGGTTTCTCCATGTTGATCAGGCTGGTCCGAACTCCTGAGCTCAGGCAATCTGCCTGCCTTGGCCTCTCAAAATGCTAGGATTACAGGTATGAGCCACTGCACCCAGCCAATTTTTTGTATTTTTAGTAGAGATGGGTTTTTGCCATGTTGGTCAGGCTGGTCTCGAACTTCTGACCTCAGGTGATCCACCCGCCTTGGCCTCCCAAAATGTTGGGATTACAGGTGTTAGCCACTGCACCCTCCCCCCGGCTCCATTTCCAACGCCATTCACAAGATCCAGGTTGTTTTACCTGTGCTTCTGCCTGACTGACTATAAATGGGGTCCTGGCTGGGTGCAGTGGCTCATAACTGCAATCCCAGCATTTTGAGAGGCCAAGGTGGGAGGATCGCTTGAAACCAGGAGTTCAAGACCAGCCTGGGCAATATAGTGAGACTCTGTCTCCACAAAAATAAAACAAAACTAGCCAGGCGTGGTGTTGTGCACCTGTAGTAACAGCTACTCAGGACGCTGAGGCAGGAGGATGGCTTGAGCCTGGGAGTTTGAGGCTGCAGTGAGCCAAGACTGTGCACTGTAGTGCAGTGACACAGGGATACTGGGTCTCAAAACAAACAAAACCAAACCCCTAAACGCACAAAGGATACAGGTGAAGAGATGCAGAGGGAGGGGTGAGGGATGGAAGAAGGAATGTGGAGCTTCCATGCCCTCCCTTGTATACTACTCTTCAGGAATCTTCATGCGTTCAGTTATCCTGGAAGCTCCCTGAACCCAGTCCTCTTAGGCCTTTCATGGAGACTTCCTTGGATAGGCATGATTGACAACCATGTAGAAATGTGATTGGGCAAAAAGTGTATGGTCTAACACAGTGTGGAGACCCAGCAAATCCTGGCTGTTCAGATTCTTCTTGGATTTTCTGTGCAGCGTTCCTTCCCCCAGGGTATGGGGCAAGACTCCTGAAATGAGGTCTCATGACTACAATCAGAAATGTGGGGGAAGACTGAGAGTGGTGGCTCATATGTATAATCCCACCATTTTGGGAGGCTGAGGAAGGAGAATCACTTGATGCCCAAAGTTCAAGACCAGCCTGGGCAACATAGTGAGACCATCATCTCTACAAAAAAAAAAAAAAAAATTAGTCGGGTGTCATGGTGCATGCCTCTAGTCCCAGCTATAGTTGGGAGGCTGAGATGGGAGGATCCCTTGAGCCCAGGAGGTCATGGCTGCAGTGAGCTATGATTGCCCCACTATACTCCAGCCTAGGCAGTAGAGTGAGACACTGTCTCAAAAAAAAAAAAAAGTCTGGATACAGTGGCTCATGCCTATAATCCCAACATTTTGGGAGGCCAAGGCAGGAGGATCACTTGAGTCTGGGATTTCAAGACCAGCCTGGGCAACATAGTGAGACCTTATCCCTACAGAAAATAAAAAAATAAGCCAGGTGTAATGGTATATACCTGTGGTCCCAAGCCACTCAGGAGGCTGAGGTGGGAGGATGATTTGAGCCAGGGAGATCGAGGCTGCAGTGAGCCATGTTTGCACCACTGCAGTTGTGATCACCATCATCCAGCCTGGGTGACATAGAGAGACCCTGTCTCGGCAAAAAAAAAAAAAAAAAAAAAATGCAGGGAAGATTGAGTCCTACTTTGGGAGAAAAAAGAAACAGGTGAAAGGAGGGCAGAAGGTCAGAAAGATTCTGTTTTCTAAGACTTGCTTTGCTTCTGAGGCCTACAGTGCCTCAACAGTATAGCAGAAAACTATGACAAGGGCTATAGGAGTTATGAGCCAGGAACTGTGAACAACAACAACAAAAAAAACCCACATATAGCAACCCCACATCTCCTTCTCCAGTTATATATAAGAAAGTTCTGAAAATCACATACTTTTACCTTCCCCACTTTTTGTTTTTGAGACAGAGTCTTGCTCTGTTGCCCAGGCTGCAGTGTAGTGGCACAATTACAGCTCACTGCAACTTCAAGCTCCTTTACCTCCCTCACTTTTTAATCGTTATATTATACTACTTTTCCTCTAGTAGTAAATATATTAGTTTACCTGCTTCAGAGTCCATGTCTGAACACTGGAACCACTGCCACCTGACCCACTGCCCAGAGTCTTCATGAGGGATTCTTTTTTTTGAGATGTAGTCTTGTTCTGTTGCCAGGCTGGAGTGCAGTGGCACGATCTCAGCTCCTGGGTTCAAACAATTCCCCTGCCTCAGCCTCCCAGGTAGCTGGGACTACAGGTGGGCACATCATGCCTGGCTAATTTTTTGTATTTTACTAGAGATAGGGTTTCACCATGTTGGCCAGGATGGTCTCGATCTCCTGACCTTATGATCTGCCCGCCTTGGCTTCTCAAAGTGTTGGGATTACAGGTATGAACCACTGTGCCCGGCCCCCTTCAGAGGTTTCTACCCTGAGGTGATGTTGGATGGGGAGCTATGGCTTCAAGTGAAGAGAAGTTTCATAGGTAAAAAAGCCACACCTCCCAGTTTGGGGAACCTCCCAATTCCCAAAGAGTATAGACTGCCTGTAGTCCCTCAGAGAATCCACACAGGGTAAGACCCTGTCCTGCCTCAGAGCAGGAAGGGAGATTGGGTATGGTTGAGCAGGGCTCACATTAGCCTGATTCCTTCAAGAGTGAAGATAAAACAGTTTTACTGACAAAAGCTAGGAGACAGCAGAGGGTCCAATACCTTTTATAATTATTGTTAGGTTCCAAATGCCAGTCTTGGCGCTCAACATCTTACATGCTGTATTTGACCTAATCCTCAAAACAATTTTAGGAGGCAGATGTGCTACAGCAGAGGAAGCAGAAACTCAGAGAGTGTGGTAACTTGCTCAAGGTCTCCCAGCCAGTAAGGGGCCAAGCTTGGAATGGTGCTAGCTCTGCCTAGGGCAACTCACTGCCTCTCCCATTACAAGGAACAGTAGTTTAACATAGCTAACATCTGTGTAGCACTTCAAGGTTCACAGAGTGCCTTAACACCCATTATCTCCACTGTGCCTCAGGAACCCTGTGCGGTGAGGCCTACCCCCTTTGGGGTAGCTGCCTGTCAGGGGTCCAGGCCTCTGTTCATTTCCCCCAGTAAGCACTGGAGATTCTTTGGAATTGGCTCTGACAAGCCACGGGAGAGGCTGAGGTGGAGTGGCTTGGCCAGTTGCTATGGTAACCCAGATGGCTGAGTAACCATTTTGAGGATTGCTATGGTGATGGGCTGCTGGTGGCAGGAATCCTGTCTTCCTGGGTGGCTGGCACCCTCCAGGCCTCTTAAATTGAGATGTTGCACTTTCTGAACAGAAGAGGGCAGCATGAGAGCAGGCAAAGGCTTCTTACCCCAGAGCAGATTTGGGAACTTGAGGCAAAGCTTATAAAGTGTTTCTAGGAGCTGGACAAAAAGGGAATTTTGGCTGGGATTTGCTAAAGCCTGTGCCCAAGACGCGGGTGGAGCTGCACTTCTGAGACTAGGACTAGGTAATTTTCTTCCAAGAGCTAGCCAAAGGATAACACTTGGGGCTGCCCCTTCAGTGCCTGGCATCAGCTACTATTGGGGAATATAAAAGGCACAGCAGACAGCTATCCTTGCAAGGAGGAATGGAGAGAGTATGTGCATGTGTGTGTGTACACACACTCACTACTAGCAAAGAATTTATTTTTTTTTTTGAGATGGAGTTTTGCTCTTGCTGCCCAGGCTGGAATGCAATGGCATGATTTTGGCTCACTGCAACCTCCACCTCCCAGGTTCAAGCGATTCTCCTGCCTCAGCTTCCCAAGTAGCTGAGATTACAGGGACCCACCACCACCCCTGGCTAATTTTTTTTTATTTTTAGTAGAGACAGGGTTTCACCATATTGGCCAGGCTGGTCTTGAACTCCTGACCTCAGATGATTGGCCTGCTTTGGCTTCCCAAGGTGCTGGGATTACAGGTGTGAGCCACCACACCTGGCCTAAGAATTTATTTATAAAGCATCAATTAACACAAAAAATAATGTAGCACGAACCAAAGTGAAGAAGAGCTGGGAATAAACTTTCTAGAGGTCGAGGAAGGAGCATGAGCAGAAAGAGAAATAATTTTGTACTTCCCTCTTTCCTCCCTACACATGAAGTGCCCTCAGCCCTTGACCACTGAGTGGACATTGAATAGGATTCTCAATTGTCTTGAATCACAGATCCGGCTCCTTCTCCCAACCCCCATATATATGAGTTCAGTGAGGCATCCATTCTTTCAGCAAATATTTATTGAACATCTACTATGTGCAAAGTAGTCTGTTAAGCCTAGTGATAAAGAAAGATGAAATAGATGTCTTTGCCCTCAAGAACCTATGAAATAAGAGATTAAGGAGGCAGTGATACAGACATCCACAGTACATGTACCTGAAGTTCAAGACCAACATAGTGAGACCCTGTCTCAAAAAAAAAATTTTTTTTTAAAAACATGGCACAGTGGCTCACATCTGTAATCCCAGCACTTTGGGAGGCTGAGGCAGGCAGACTACTTGAGTCCAAGAGTTCGAGACCAGCTTGGACAACATGGGGAAATCCTGTCTCTACAAACCGTACAAGAATTAGCTAGGCGTGGTGGCATGTGCCTGTAGTCTCAACTGCTGATGGGTTGGCTGGTGGGAGTGCTGAAGCAGGAGGATTGCTTGAGCCTAAGAAGCAAAGGTGTCAGTGAGCCGAGATGTCACCACTGCACTCCAGCCTGGGCGACAGAGTGAGATGCTGTCTCTAAATAAATAGAAAAAAAATTCGTGTCATTTGGGGTGAACTTTCAAGGTAGATTTCAGTAGGTGGAGTTGGGGGATGGGACATTCTAGGCAAAGGCTCAGAGTTTGATTATAGGGAAAGAAGGTACACAGGAGGGTGTCATAGGAGATGAGACTGAAAAGGAAGATATCTAAATATGGAAGACTTGTAATGCCAGCCTTAGATAAGGGAGGCCGTGAGACAAACATTCTCTCTCCTTAAATACTCTAGCCTTCCAGCTAGTCAGTAGTCACAGCCAGCCAATATTTTAGGAAGATCTGGTTCACTCATTCATGCATTTAATCAAAAATCTGGGCCAGGTGCAGTGGCTCATGCCTGTAATCCCAGCACTTTGGGAGGCTGAGGTGGGCAGATTACTTGAGGTCAAAAGTTCAAGACCAGCCTAGCCAACATGGTGAAATCCCATCTCTACTAAAAATACAAAAATTAACCAGGTGTGGTGGCAGGCACCTGTAAGCCCAGCTACTCAAGAGGCTGAGGCAAGGAGAATCGCTTGAACCCGGGAGAGAGAGGTTGCAGTGAGCCAGGATCACATTATTGCTTTCCAGCCTAGGTGACAGAGCAAGACTTGGTCTAAAAAAAAAATTTAAACAAATATAGAAAAGTGTGTGTGTGTATGTATGTATGTATGTGTATATTTTTAGAGACCAAATTTTGCCATGCTGCCCAGGCTGGTCTTGAACTCCTGGGCCCAAGCAATCTTCATGCCTTGGCCTCCCAAAGTGTTGGGATTACAGGTGAATGAACCGAAGGTCAAAGGTGAAGAAGAGCCACCATGCATAGTATTAAAGAATAGTTAATGAGTGGCTTGTATGTGCCACATCATTTGCTAGGTGCTAAGGATCCTGTGGTGAGTAAGATGACAAACAGTCCCAGTCCTCACGGGGCTTACTATTTAGTTTGGCTAAAATACCTTGTACCATAACTTCAAGTGTGATGAGTGTTACCAAAGGGTAGAGGAGGACCTATTAATTGGAGGAGGGGGGTCAAGGAAGGCTTCCCCCTGGGGAGTTTCAGCAGAAGCATGGGTAGGAGTGAGCCAGGCCAACGGAGGAGAGTGATGAAGGGTTATAGTCTGGGAAGAAAGCAAGTGGACAGCCCTGAGGCGAGATAACACATTTGAGGAGCTGAAATAAATAGAAATTGGCAGGGCTTTAGGGAGGAGGGCATTTGATGAGCCTTTAGTTGGGAGGACACCAAGGATAAAGGGCTTTAATTTCCTTGTATTACCCTTCTCCTCCACTAGATGCCCTTCCAAGTACATTCTTCTGCTTCCCCCATTGCAGCCTTCTTAGCAATGCAGCAGCAATCTCACCCATCAGGAGCAAAAGAAAATCAAAGACCAAAAGGAGAAAGGCTCAGAGCTTTTGCGACTGTGTGGTCTGGCTATAAATTTAGACTGTTGCTTGAAAGAAGCGAAAAACCTCCCCTTCATAAACTTCCTTCTTCCCATCCCCCCTGGCAGCCGCTTTGTTCCTCTAGCCTTGTAAAATTTTCTCTGTATAAAACAGGAACATCAGCCAAACATGTGGACTTCCCCACTTTCCATTCATTAGAAGAATGCATTATTTCAAAATCTCCTGGGAGCATTTAAATGCAAATTTGGTCAAGAAAGCAATTTCAGTCTCAGAGAACCCCTTTAGCCGCATCCCAAAGCAGGTTTTTTCTTTGATTTCTGTGTTTCTTAATAGGAATCTCAACCCCTTACCTTCTCCCCGCAATCCCCCCAGGCCTTCTCTGATTCTCACAGCAGACTCTTCCCCTTTTTGCCCCTGTTCTTTCTTCACCTTTGGCAAGCATCAGCCACTTATTTTGAGGAAACTGCTCACAAAGTGGCGCATGTAGCAGCCCCAGGAGAGAATGGAGGGACTTTTCTATGTACTGTAACGGACCTGAGGAGGCAGATGTCTGTGTGGGGGCGAGATGTCTGTGTGGAGGTGTTTGTATGTGTGATTTTTGTCTGGGCCTTCTTAGCCCTGCTGGTATACAATAATATGGGAAATGTAGATGACTCAGCACTGACACAGTCAAGATCCCCAGAGTTAGCATTTCTATATTCTCTGCTGTTTACGAAAAATGTGCTTGTGCCATCAATCAGCAACTCATCCTGCATTTCCCACTAAAAGCTTTTTACTGAAAAATAAATATACTTCAAACTTATTCCCCTTCTTTTTGTAAACTGAGCTCATTAGTAGCTGACACCAAACTGAGAACTAGTTTTTTGTTTTGTTTTGTTTTGCACAGAGGATTAAACTGGAAGGAAATGAGCATTTGTCTAAGGATCCTCCCTGTCCTCCTTCAGGCCCTTCCCTGCATGATCTCCATGCCTACAACTTGGGTAGACCAGCAACACTTGATGGGAAAAGATATGATTAATGACTTGCTCACCTGATTTCTGATCAGGGTGTGATGTGGAAACAAGCCACTTGCACCTATTATCGAGAAGCATCATTTTTTCCCCCTGTTATGGATGTGCTGAGCATTGACCAAAATATTTGGCACTACTCACAAGGTACAAAGACACTTTCCCTAGCCTGGGGTTAAGAAGTCTCGCCTTCAAACTCTTGAGAATGGGAACTGGAATGGAAGCCCAAGTCCCAATTTTGGCTGCTCAGTGTTGCATGAATTCTTTTTTTACTTGCTAATGTGCCCTTATTGTGAGATCAGCCAGTGTAACTTCTTACCCACAACCACCTCTCCAGACCTCCTGAAAAATCAAGTTAACAGGGGAGGATAATGGCTGAATGGGGGGTGGTGGGCAAAATGTGTCACCTACATTGACCAGAGTTTTTCATTCACTTCTTGTGTCCCCAGTGCACTCCATGAATGTTGGGATTGAATGATACACAACTGAATGTTGGATCAGATGATGTTGGGAGCTCTGTCCTCAAAATGGCCCCCAATAAATCCCTACCCATATTTTCCAGTTTCCTTTCTTTACTCTTTTTTTCCCCCTGATGGAAGAATTGGCTTCCCCTTTTCTTCCCTGACCTGCTATGCTCCAGAGTCCTTTCTTTGTTCACTGAGTCCTGGTTCCGTCTCAGGTTCCCACATTTCTCCCTTTTGAGCTCTGTCTCTCTGTTCAGATGGCTGTCGCAGTTCAGTAATCCTGGAGGGTCTATCCCCCACAGATCTATGTCCCCCCCCACCCCGTCTCTCCTGTTATCCATGGTGCAGTCAGAATCCCGTTTTAGGGCCTCCCTGGGTTGTCATTTCTCAGGCTCTGGCTCCTTGGCCTGGTTTACTTCATAGTGCTGGATCTGCCCGGTCACTTCTCGTTCAGCTTCTTCTGTTTCTGGAAAACCCTTTGTTCCCGGGATTCTTTGTGGGCTCAGTGTCCTCCGGCCTCACACTGCAGCCCTGTCTGGATCTTGCCCTTGTCCTCGTTCTGACCGCGTCTAGCCCCGGGATCTGAGGCATCGTGGTCTTTCGCCCTCTGCCTTCCCTTCAGTTTCTTCAGGTCTTCCTCCAGCAGCCGCACAGGCCCCGCTCGGTTTCCCTCCAGCCAGGGGGCTCCCTCCTTTGTCCCGCTCCCGGCGTAGGTCAGCGCTGACTGGGGCTCCAGCTCGCTCTGTGGAGCCGGCCCGGGTCTCCCAGCCGTTTGGCCGGCCCAGCCTTTCATCCTGACGCGCGGAGCCTCCCACCCAGCGGGACTCCCTCGTGGGCCGGCCTCTCGCGCCCCTCGGCTTGGGCCTCAGTCCGGGCCGGGCGGGGGTTGGCAGCCCCTGGGGGACCCGTGTGGGCAGCCCGGGCCCAGCCGGCCGCAGCCCGGGGCGGAGGACTCGCCGGGCCGCGGAGGCGGCGGGGAGAGGGGGTGGGGAGCGGGCCGGGCCTGGCGCTCCTGACAGGAGGAGCCGCCGCCCGCCGTCGCCCGCGGCGGCCTCGCCGGGGCGGGTTGAGGGAGGAGCGGAGCGGAGGGGTGGGGAGGCGGAAACGCGAGCCGGGACCGGCGGAGCGCGAGCGGACCCGGTGCGAGCGGGCTGAGGAGCGGAGCGCGACTGCCGGGCCGGGCGAGGTGGGCGGACAGCGGACGGTTGAGAGCGAGGGCGCCGTCGCCGCCTCCAAGACGCACAAAGGGCTGAGGCTGGGACCGCCGCCGCCGCCGCCGCCTCAGCGCGCGGGCCTGGAACCGGCAGCCCCCGGGGCTCGAGGAGAGCGCGGTGCAGGCGGCCATGGCCGGTTACGTGCCGGGTCAGCAGCCGGCCAACCGCAGCCAGGAGAAGGAGTTCGTGCAGGCGTACGAGGATGTCCTGGAGCGCTACAAAGGTAGGGCTGGGGACTGGCCGGCGCTGAGGCCCGCGGGCCGGCGCGGCGTGGCCTTCGCAGCCGGTCGGCTCGGCCGCTGCAGGTGGGGCGGCCGGGCGGGGTCGCACCTCACCGCTCCGGGCTTGGCCCTGAGCTGCTGCTCCTCGGGGCCAGTTTATTCACAGAGTTGAGCTAAGCCTTCGGAACCCGCTCCCCGGGCAGTCGGTGCGCTCACAGCGCCAGTTACGTGATTTGCCCTATTATCCGGCCCCAGCTGGAAGGAGGCGAGGCCAGGCGCTGGCCCGGAGACCGGCCGCCGTGGGGAGTTGCTGGGGAGGAGGAGGAGCTGGGCGCGGGAGAAGCACCCATTCTGCTCTGGGTGCGAGCTTTCTCCCGGAGGGGCTCGGACCTCTGCGTGCCCGCAGAGAGTCCCTCCCTTGCCCCCTTTTGTCTCCCTGAGTCTCGGATGAGTCGCGTGGAAGCCGAGGTTGGGAAGCACCTTGGTGTTTTCGGGGTGGGGTGGGCAGCGGTGTGGGTGAGTGTGCAATTTTTGGTGGCGAGGCCTTCCCCGACCCCCATCTCTCCGGGGGTCTGGGCCTGCTGTAGGCTGGGATCTTTTTCTTTTTTTCCTCCAACATAAAGATTTGCCTTGGAGCTCGGATTTCAGCCCTGAAGGCTCTCTTGCGAGACACTTATGCAAGTTAATGGCTAATCTGCACCATGGGTGTATGGGAGAAAGTTTTGACAGACAGGGCCCGTGGACTGCATTTCCCTAACTGCTGTAGGGGCCCCTGAGTGGAAGCCAGGGATTCGTGGCCTTGGGAGGCCCTTGTCTTGCTCTTTAACATCCGGTTCTGGGATTTTGCTTTGGGTGGCAGTTATGCTTTCCACAGACAGGGAAAATTTCCCAGAAACGACACAGGCAGCATTTTCCCCCATTTTATTTAGCTCGGGCCCTTGTGACTAGGCCCTTCGTTTCTTTTCATCTGAAGGAGAGGAAACTTCAGCCCCTATGACTGAGTCCAGCGTGCTTGTTTACGACACCTACCCAGTGAAGGGAAACTAATGAAGAAGCTGTAAAACGCCCCCCTCCCTTTTTTTTTTTTTTCTTGTGGCATTAGAACTCTGCTTGGGAATGCAGCAGGAAGAAAAATAGACATGAAATGCGAAAAAGAACCTACTAGGGTTTCTACTTGTTCCCTCTGCATCAGCTCCTGTGAACTGTCCAGCTTTTCCTGCCTGCAGCAAGTTTTCTGTCAACCCCCTGTGGTCTTTCTTTTAAGAAATGTGGTTCATTTCAGAGCACAAAGAGGTTAGATTGTGCTGCTGAACTTCATTGAAAAAATGCTACTCAGTGAATGGTTCCATTAAGTTTCCTTTGCAGGCTTTTGAGCAGCACTGCTCTCTTCAGAGGAGGGAGATACATTGGGACCGTCTTGGGCTGTGACAGCTTCAAACCAGCAGAATTAAGGTCCAAAATAGGTGAAGAAATCTCAGTACCTCACTGGATGGTAGTGCTGGTGACCTCCAGCAGAAAGGAAGTTGGACTCCTAGCAAATGAGCTGGGAAAGAAGGAGGCAGTAGGGCTTGTTCCAGGAGAGATTTTTGTTCAGTTTTTTTTTTTTTTTTTTTTTTTTTTTAAACTGTCTCACTCAGTTTGACTTTTCTCTGAAGGACTTTGATCAGGTGTATAGGAACTTAATCCTTCCCAGACACAGGTCTCTTTCTTGAGGGGAGGAATGAGTCAAAAATGGTTGCCCAAAGTAAATTAACTTGAGTTGTAAAATGTGGTCTTGCAGTCTGCTCTTGAGATTGGTGTAGAACAATCTCTCTTTTTCCCCTGCCCCCTCCACCACTGCACCATTCCCACTGGGAAGTTAGAGTGGCTTAGCATCCGGGCCTTTGTTACTTTGCTGTATGGAATTCCTGCATTTTCCAGACTTAGATACCCTGTTACTACCTTAATAGGAGAATAGTTTGCCTAAGCAGAGGAGTGAGCTGGAACCTACAGAGTAACCAGGGGAAGTAGTTTGTGAGGATCATGCCAAGTATTGGTTTTGGAAAGAGTTGGGAAAATAGATATTGATGATGGGTGGGGTGTTGTAGATCCTTATTGGCTGGTCACCACATTACTTGGATCTCTTTCTGCTGCTATTAATTTGTAGTCATCTCATTCTACAGACAAGCAGGATTTTTTTTTTCCTCACTCTGTTGCCCAGGCTGGAGTGCAGTGGCGCGATCTTGGCTCACTGCAACCTCTGCCTCCCAGGTTCAAGCGATTCTCCTGCCTCAGCCTCCTGAGTAGCTGGGATCACAGGTGTGTGCCACCACGCCCGACTAATTTTTGTATTTTTTGTAGAGACGGATTTTCACCATTTTGGTCAGGCTGGTCTCAAACTCTGAAAGTGCTGGTTTTATAGGCGTGAGCCACCAGGCAGGCCTGACACAGGATTTTTATATGCAGAAGGAGAGCTAAAATTTTCAGCTGCATAAGCTGCCCCTAGGGCAAAGGTGAGAAGGGCAGTAATTCATTTGCAGTGTGAGGGAAGCAGAGCTGTGTGTAGTGCAGCTGTATTAGGAATGGTAGTCAAGTATGGGTTTTCCAGAACTGTGCTTGGCAACCATTTTTTTCCTGTGTGGTGGCAGTGAGCATGGTCTTGGCAGGATTAGATGATTGAGCATGGAAATAAATGCTCTCCCTTATTTCCTAAATGTTCCAAAGGTTCTTTCAGATAGCTGGCTAGTAAATAGGAGGCATTAGATAATAACTGGATTCTAACATTTCGGAGTGGCCAGCAACCAAGAGAACCAGGGTATATCCTTCATTCCTCCAATTCTTTGACAGTCATTAAAATCTCTCTTGGAAGTGACACAATGTTAGGTCGGTGATGCCAGAATTCTGAATGAGATGTGGTTCCTGCCCTTGGTTATTCACATCTAGTAAGGGAAAGAAACATGCAAACAAGTAGTTATGATACTGTGATAGGTGCTACAACAGACATACTATGGAATCAAGAGGAAGGCTGAACCCTGTTTGGGTTTACCTGGGAGATTTGACAAAGGAGGTGACACTTGAGAGGGCTTTTAAGGATGAATAGAATTTAGCTAGATAGAAGAGAGGGTGGAGTGGGGAGAAGACAGAGAAAGTTTACCTAGCATATGCAAAGGTATGCAGGTGTGATAGTGAATGGGAGGGTTTTAAGGAATGAGAGTAGTTGGGTGCCACTAAAGGGCTGGAGTTTTGGTGGGAACACATGATATTGGAAATAATCCAGGGTCTAGCTTGTAAAGGTTCTTTTTTGGCTTTAATCCATGGGCAGTGAGGGAGTCATTGTAGATTTTAAAAGCGGAACAACAGCTGGGTGCAGTGGCTCACGCCTGTAATCCCAGCACTTTGGGAGGCTGAGGTAGGTACATCACCTGAGACCAGCCTGGCCAACATGGTGAAACCCCGTCTCTACTAAAAATACAAAAATTGGCTGGGCGTGGTGGCACACGCATGTAATTCTAGTTACTCAGGAGGCTGAGGCGGGAGAATCACTTGAACTCAGGAGGCGGAGGTTGCAGTGAGCCAAGATGGCACCATTGCATTCCAGTCTGGGTGAGAAAAGCGAAACAGTCTCAAAAAAAAAAAAGAAGCAACAATTAGTATGCCAATTTTATTAATTTGTAATAGGAGAACACCTGTCCAGTGACATTTATATTTATATTGGTCTCCAGGAATATTTATATTGGTCTCTGTGGCACCTTCTTCTAGTATCGAAGTGCTTATGAAGTTGAGTTACTAATCAGATGGTTACCTTGTAAATAAGGAAACAAAAGAGAAGTAAATCAGTTCAAGGAATATTTCGTCCAGATGGTACTGGCCAGTCACAAAGTTTTCTTCTCTGTGGATTGAGGTCCTTATGAACACCAGAGGAAATTAAGGAATAGTCACGGAGGTAGGAGAACCAGGATTTTATTCCTCTCCTAGGATAGAGACCAACTCTACTGAAGAAGCAGGTCACATATGAGCATTGTTTTAGGTTTTAAAGATGAGGGTTAAAAACCAGCACATTTAGTTGATGGTGATTGCTTCAGATGAAATTAGACTGGTTTTCACAAAGCTCTAAGGGCTAAATAGTCTTTACTTGCTGGACTGGACTAGAGTAAAAGAGAACATTCACATTTCAACATTCGTAACATCTGTCTGGTACTTACAAAATTCAGAATTCTCACTAGGTGTTGTGGGTTATATGAAGCTAGTTAGGACCAATTTTCATTTATTCTAGTGCATAAAATAACTTATAAAACGTACAGCACAAAGGGTTAGGAGTGAAGAGTCTGCGTATTACTTAATTGATGTAGTAGAAAGCCTATGCTTTGGATTTCTTGTGTTTTGGGCTCCAGTCCTAGTTTTTGCCAGTTAGCTTCTACTGTGTGACCTTGGAAAAGGTTTCTCTGATCTTTTGTGTTTTACATAGGTTAAAATAGGGATGATAATACTACCTTCTTGGAATTCATGAGAATATAAATGAGCTCTGGGCATATATATTAGTCCTTTAATGTTTGTTTTGTTTTATTTTTTTTTGAGATGGAGTCTTGCTCTTTTGCCCAGGCTGGAGTGCAGTGGCACGATCTTGGCTCACTGCAACCTCTACCTTCTGGATTCAAGCAATTCTCCTGCTTCAGCCTCCTGAGTAGCTAGGATTATGGACACACACCACCATGCCCGCTGAATTTATTTTTTATTTTTTTAGTAGAGATGGGGTTTCACTATGTTGTCCAGGCTGGTCTCAAACTCCTGACTTTGTGATCCACCTGCCTCAGCCTCCCAAAGTGCTGGGATTACAAGTGTGAGCCTCCATGTCTGGGCTATTTGAAGGATTCTTTAATGTTTAGAAAGATGTTGATGTATATCTTATTTAAGCTTTATAATATCCTGAAGGATAGTATTGCACAGATGAGTAAATTAGGCATAAAGACTTAAAATTACTGTCTAAGAGCCAGGCTCCAGATTTCCGGGTGAAGTTTTACATTGTATCACAGAAGAAAGTTTTAAAATCACAGCAGATGACTTGGGTTAAGTGAGATAATTGTGAAAATGCTTTAATTGTTAGTATCATTATTGTTGTTGGTTTTAGTTTCTGAAGTATAGTCACACACTTTAAGTGACATACGTTTTCATATCTCTGAACGGTGGAGAATTTCTTTTCCCCTTATAATGGGAGAAGTTTTATGGTATATCAGTCGCTTTGAAATTTTCATATAAAAATAATATAGTACAAAATGATGAAATTTTGTTAACACAGTGATTGGAAAATATGGGCTGAGGATTTGGGATTGTTTGCCTAAATGACACTGAAGCAACCTCTTGGTTATATGTAGACTCAGCTTATTTATCTTTTTAAATGAATATTGTTCGTTTTCTTCTTTTTCTTTTCTTTTCCTTTTTTTTTTTTTTTTTGAGACACGGTCTTGCTTTGTTGCCCATGCTAGAGTGCAGTGTGGTGAGATCAGGGTTCACTGCAGCCTCCACCTCCCAGGCTGAAGTGATCTTCTCGCCTCCCAAGTAGCTGGGACTGTAGGCACATGCCACCATGCCTGGGTAATTTTAAAATATTTTGAAGAGACAAGGTCTCACTATGTTGCCCAGGCTGGTCTCAAACCTCTGGCCTCAAGTGATCATCCCGCCTTGGCCTCCCAAAGTGCTGAGATTACAGGCTTGAGCCACTGTGCCTGGCCTACACTCAGTTTTTAAGTTTCTTTTTAGAACAAAGTACTAGAGTTGGAGTGGTTAGCTTTTAGCCAGAACAAAAGAGTAATTGCTACTTCTGGACATGAACACTGTTAATTCAGAAAGTGAGTCAAGTTCGTCTGCTGGGAAATCACGTTTTGGCCACATTCATGCTGTTGAAATAATAAAATGTGTCCATGTGCTAACAGTGCTTATGGGAGCTACTGCCTTGTCTTGGGCTTGATGGCAAGTAACGTAATACAAACCAGGGAGATGCACCAGCTGAAGCCTATTATTCTGGTATTTTTTTCAGTGCCAATTCCAGGTTTAAGAGATCATGGTGGAAAGAATACTTCAGAGTGCACATCTGAGAACAGAAACATCCCAAGATCAAAAGTCACAAATGATCAATTATAGATTGTAAGGAGTCTGTTGTGTTTTCTCAATGTTCTTGAAAACACCCAGTCTTTCCTCCTTTTTCTAAGTAAGGTTACTCCTTTCAGCTTCTGGTAATTATATATTGAGCCATGTTGTGACTAGGTTGTATGGAATGCTAAAGCTCCTGCTTTTACTCTCATCGTTTTGATTGGAGTTGAAGCCTCTTTTGCCTGGCTTCAACTGGTGGCATTTACTAATTTTCTGGCCTGGTAAATGCCTTGTGGTATCTAAGAATGTTTATTTCAGTTTTTTTGAGACGGAGTCACCCATGCTAGAGTGCAGTTGGTAACATTGTAGCTCATTGTAGCTCACTGTAACCTCAAACTTTTGGGCTCAAGTGATCCTCCCATCTCAGCCTCCTGAGTAGCTAGGATTAAAGGTACATGCCACCATGCCCAGCTAATTATTTTATATTTTAATAGAGATAGGCTCTTGCATTGTTGTCCAGACTAGTCTTGAACTCTTGGCTTTAAGCCATCCTCTTGCCTTGACCTCCCAAAATGCTGGGATTTCAGGAGGGTATTTTCTGAAAGTAACCAGTTTGTTACATCTAATGAATATTTTTTTTCTTCAGAGCGTCTAAGTTCCTGAAGTAAGTAAATTAGAATGAATCTCTGATTCTTTGTCTCTAGCTTTCAGGACCTTTTTTTTTTTTTCTTTTCTATTTTTTTTTTTTATTAAAGAAAGAAAAAGAAAAGGAGAAAGAGCAAAAGAAAGAAAAAAAAGAATGAAAGAGAGAAAGAAAGAGGAAGAGAAAGAGGGAGAGAGAACGGGATTCTTGTTTTATTGCCCAGGCTAGAATGCAGTCTAAAAATGGGTATTAAAAACCTCTTTTATGCCAATAATTGTGCTTAACAATGGAGACAGGAAGGAATAAGGGATGAAAATAACAAAAAAGCAGCCAACCAATATTTTATTTAAACCTGTGAAATGCAATGCAATTGCTGAGGAGTGATTTACTTCCAATTATGTGATCAATTTTAAAATAGGTGTAATGTGATACTGAGAAAAATGTATGTTTGGTGGATTTGGGGAGGTGAGTTCTGTAAATATTTGTTAAGTTTACTTGTTCCAGATCTGAGTTCAAGTCCTGGATATCCTTGTTAATTTTCTATCTCATTGATCTGTCTAATATTGACAATGTAATGTTAAAGTCTCGCACTATTATTGTGTGGGAGTCTAAGTCTCTTTGTAAGTCATTAAGAACTTGCCCTATGTATCTGGGTGCTCCTGTGATGGGTGCGTATATATTTAAGATCGTTAGCTCTTCTTGTTGCATTGATCCTTTCACCACCATGTAATGTCCCTCTTTGTTTCTTATGGTCTTTGTTGTTTTAAAGTCTGTTTTATCAGAGACGAAAATCACAGCTTCTGGTAATACTAGCTGGCTGTTTTGCCCATTAGTTGATGTAGATTCTTCATTATGGTGATGCTCTTTACCTTTTGGTATGTTTTTGGAATGGCTGATACTGGTTGTTCTCATCTATGTGTAGTGCTTCTTTCAGAAGCTCTTGTAAAGCAGGCCTAGTGGTGATGAAATCTCTGAGTACTTGCTTGTTCGCAAAAAATTATATTTTTCCTTCACTTATGAAGCTTAGTTTGGCTGGATATGAAATTCTAGGTTGAAAGTTCTTTTCTTTAAGGATGTTGAATGTTGGCCCCCACTCTCTTCTGGCCTGCAGGGTCTCCACTGAGCTGTGAGTCTGATGGGCTTCCCTTTGTGGGTAACCCGACCCTTCTCTCTGCCTGTCCTTAGCATTTTCTAATTCATTTCAACCCTGATGAATCTGGCGATTATGTGCCTTGGGGTTGCTCTTCTTGAGAAATATCTCTGTGGTGGTCTCTGTATTTCCTGGACTTGAATATTGGCCTGCCTTG
>PVKP010003452.1:29855-108828 GCA_004027715.1 Plecturocebus donacophilus
GTATTTTCCAGCTTGGATTCATTCTCTTCTTCACATTCAGGTACACCTATCAAACGTAGATTAGGTCTTTTCACATAGTCCCATATTTCTTGGAGACTTTGTTCATTCCTTTTTACCCTTTTTTCTCTAATCTTGCCTTCTTGTTTTATTTCATTGAGTTGATCTTCGACCTCTGTTATCCTTTCTTCTGCTTGGTCAACTCGGCTGTTGAAACTTGTGCTTGCTTCGTGAAGTTCTCGTGTTGTTTTTCAGCTCCATCAATTCACTTATATTCCTCTCTAAGTTGTCCATTCTCGTTAGCATTTCGTTAAATCTTCTTTCAAGGTTCTTAGTTTCTTTGCATTGGGTTAGAACATGTTCTTTAAGCTCACAGAGTTTCTTATTATCTACCTTCTGAAGCCTGATTCTGACAGATCATCACACTCATTATCCGTCAGGTCTTGTTCCCTTGCTAATGAGGAGGTGCGATCCCCTGTAGGAGGAGAGGCATTCTGGTTTTGGGTGTTTTCAGCCTTTTTGCACTGGTTTCTTCCCATTTTTGTGGATTTATCCACCTGTTGTCTTTGTAATTGCCAACTTTCAGATTGGGTCTCTGAGGGCTTGTTGGTGATGAAGTTTTCTCTGTTCCTTAGTTTTCCTTCAGTGGACGCCCCTTCCCCACAGAGCTAGGTCTTCCTGGGTTTGGCTGTGCTTGCTGTGAAACTCTCAGTCCTCAGCGCTTTCAATTGCTGTTCTCCTTGTGGGAATGGGACCATCTGAGCCTGACTAAAAGGGCACCCAGTCCTGTACACTCCGCACTGAGAAGTGCTGCGCTGGGGCGCCGGCAAAACAGCCGCGCCGGCCAAAAGAGTCGCGGTGGCGACCCGCGTGGCTCCTCTGCTGGGAATCTCCCAGTTTGTGGGCAACAAAAATTTGTCTGAAATTGCGGCGTCCACTTGCTCTCTGCGCTTTCACTGGGAGCTATAATCCTGAGCTGCTGCTAAGCAGCCATCTTGGATCTCTCTCTGCCCGGTGATGAATTTTTTCTGTTTCTTAGTTTTCCTTTGGCGGATGCCCATTCCCACAGAGTTGGACCTTCCTGGGTTCGGCTGTGCTTGCTGTGAAACTCTCAGTCCTCAGTGCTTCCCGTTGCTGTTCTTGTCGGGATAGGACCAGCCTAGCCCAACTAAAAGGGCACCCAGTCCCGTATACTCTGCACCAAGAAGCGCTGCGCCAGGGTGCTGGCAAAACATCTTTTCTATTTTTTTGAGATGGAGTTTTGCTCTTGTTGCCCGGGCTGGAGTGCAATGGCACCATCTTGGCTCACCACAACCTCTGCCTCCCAGGTTCAAGCAATCTCCTGCCTCAGCCTCCCAATTAGCTGGGATTACAGGTGTGCACCACCATGCCTAGCTAATTTTGTACTTTTAGTAGAGACAGGGTTTCTCCATGTTGGTCAGGCTGGTCTCAAACTTCCAATCTCAGGTGATCTGCCCACCTCAGCCTCCCAAAGTGCTAGGATTACAGGTGTGAGCCACCGTGCCCAGCCTCAGGGCCTTTCATGATTTCACTTACTCCTCATGCCCAATTGTACCTAGTGTTACTTCCTAACACAGCTCTCTTCTCGATTTGGGCCAGTCTTAGCAACCCTTCCCGCTGTGCCCTGTGCCTTTGTTTACATTCTCTTTTTTTGGAATGCTCTCTCTCTTCCTGATTTTTCAAAAAAAATTTTTTTAAGATGAGTCTCGCTCTGTTGCCCAGGATGTAGTGCAGTGGCACGATCTTGGCTCACTGCAACTTCTACCTCCTGGTTCAAGTGATTCTCCTGTCTCAGCCTCCCAAGAGGCTGGAATTACAGGCAAGTGCCACCACGCCTGGCTATTTTTGTATTTTTAGTAGAGACGGGGTTTCATCATATTGGTCATTAGGCTGGTGTTGAACTCCTGACCTCATGATCCGCCCGCCTCGGCCTCCCAAAGTGCCAGAATTACAGGGGTAAGCCACTGCGCCCAGCATTTAAATCATATTTCTTACTTTTTTTTTTTTTTTGAGACAGGGTTGCCCTATTGCCCAGGCCATAGCGCAATGGTGAGATCATGGCTCACTGCAGCCTTGACTTCCTGGGTTTAAGTGATCCTTTCACCTCAGCCTCCTGAGTTGCTGGGACTACAGGTGTGGGCCACTGTGCCCAGCCTCAGGGCGTTTCATAATATGACTTCCTCCTCATACCCAACTATACCAACTGTTACTGCCTAACACAGCTCTCTTCTCCATTTGGGCTAGTCTTAGCAACCCTTCCCCCTGGGTCCTGTGCTTTTGTTTACATTCTCTTTTCCTGGAATGCCCTCTCCCTTCCTGATTATTCAAATCTTTTTTTTTTTTTTTTTTGAGATGAGTCTTGCTCTGTCACTCAGGCTGGAGTGCAGTGGGATGATCTCAGCTCACTGCAACCTCCACCTCACGGGTTCAAGCAATTTTACTGCCTCAGCCTCCTGAGTAGCTGGAATTACAGGCACGTGCCACCACGCCCGGATAATTTTTGTATTTATTTATTTATGAGATGGAGTCTTGTGTTGCTTAAGTTGGAGTGCAGTGGCACGATCTCAGCTCACTACAACTTCCACCTCCCGGTTCAAGCGATTCTCCTATCTCAGCCTTCCAAGTAACTGGGATTACAGGCACGTGCCACCACGCCTGGCTAATTTTTGTATTTTTAGTAGTGATGGGATTTCATCATATTGGTCAGGCTGGTATTGAACTCCTGACCTCATGATCTGCCCGCCTTGGCCTCCCAAAGTGCTGGGATTACAGAGGTGAGCCACCGTGCCTGGCAGTCAAATCTTATTTCTTATTTCTCTATTTATTTCTTTTGAGACAGGGTTGCCCTATTGCCCAGGCTGGAGTGCAATGGTGTGATCATGGCTTACTGCAGCCTCAACTTCCTGGGCTCAAGTGATCCTTTTCACCTCAGCCTCCTGAGTTGCTGGGACTACAGGTGTATGCCACCATGCCTGGCTAATTTGAAATGTTTTTTTTTGCAGAGATGAGATCTCACTGTATTGCCCAGGATGGTCTCCAATTCCTGGGTTCAAGTGATCCTCCTGCCTCATCCTTTCAAAGTGCTGGGATTACAAGTGTGAGCCACTGTGCTCAGCTTATCTCTTATTTATTAAAGCCAAACATGAAATCTGTGTGCTTCATGTGGCTTTCTGTGATTACTCTAATATTAATCTTCTCTCTGTCATCCAGGCTAGAGTGCAATGGCGTGATCATAGCTCACTGTAGCCTTGAACACCTGGACTTGCGATCCTCCTGTCTCAGCCTTCCAAATAGCTGGGACTACTGTGTTTCATTAATGAAGTTTTATGCTCTTTTAGTGTTGGGACTTTTTACACTTCTTATGTAAGTGGCTAACTGGCAGGGAATTCCTCTTGAGAGAAGGGGTGAAGGGGTGATCATATCAGTGCATGTGTTTTTAGAGACACCGACTTCGAGTTATATTTTTAAATAATTTTCTTTTCATATTGTGAACACATATTAATGTGGAAAAGTGTTAAAAATAAGGAAAGTCGCTGGGCGTGGCAGCTCACGCCTGTAATCCTAGCACTTTGGGAGGCCGAGGCGGGTGGATCACGAGATCAGGAGTTTGAGACCAACCTGACCGACATGGTGAAACCCTGTCTCTACTAAAAATACAAGAATTAGCTGGGCGTAGTGGTGCATGCCTGTAATCCCAGCTACTCAGGAGGTGGAGGCAGGAGAATCACTTGAACATGGGAGGTGGAGGTTGCAGTGAGCTATCATGCCACTGTACTCTAGCCTGGGTGACAAAGCAAGACTCCATCTCTAAATAAATAAATAACAGGACAGTATACAGAGATTTAGATAATATGCTTTCTGTGGTTGTTGGGTGGAGGGTGTAGAGGGGCAGGGGATGGAGAGGCAAACTGACCAGTAGGTAGATGCCTGGGAGAGAATGGAGTGAGGAAGGATGGGACTTTTTTTGCTTGCCTGGGATCTGATATCCTCCACTTGCTGTGGCTACTTAAAGTTGTGTTATAGTGTAAGTCTGCTTTCATTGGGCACAAGCTTTTATTTTTCTCTGTTCAAAATTGCTTTCTTCTGTATGACCATGTGTCAACCATCAGGAATGTTCCAATTATCAGGGATGATTTGGGTAGTCACCTAAGACAAATTAATTGGTCAGTCAGCATCTTTCTTTTGGACAAGAGCTTTGCCAGATGTACTGGTAAATTCCCTGTTATCATGGCAAATTTCTATAGTGATTTTCATTCAAAATGATAAACACAATTCCTTTGTATTGATGAAAGGGCTTGCTTGAAGTGTCTTTTGGAGTTTATAGTTTTCTACCTGCAGGATCATGTTGGATTGAGACATGTAGGAAGTGATTTTTTTTTTCTGTGCTTTTCAGTCAGTCAACAATCATGAATAAGTGTGAGCTATATTCTGCTTGTACCTATAAGCAGATACTATGATGGAAAAGTGGTAATGAGGAGATGGGTGAGCTACTTAGCAGCACTGCAATAATGATATTGAGACTAGGGGTAGGGAGAGGAGGGCCTGGAAGGCCAGTAGGAAGAATTTGAGTTTTATATGATAGGCAGGATTAATGAAGAGGTGATGTAAATGATGGATGACAGTGGAAATAGATTTTCTGGGAAGCCGCATTGTTATTGAGTCATGTGATTAGATTAAGGGATGATTTTTGTTTTTGTTTTTGTTTGTTTTTTTTTGGCATAGGGTCTTTCTGTGTTGCCCAGACTGGAATATAGTGGGGTGATCATAGCTCATAGTAGCCTCAAACTCCTAGACTCAAGTGATCCTCCTTCAGCCTTCTTAGAAACTGGGACTATGCCCAGCTCTAGGGATGACTATTAAAGAAGAGAGGGGTATATTTGAGAACATTTTGGGCAGGTACAGGGACCTAAGTTGAGATATTAACATTGCTAATTCTTTTCTAGAAGATTTGCCTTGAAAAAGAATTACCCCTGATCCCAGGACTTTTCTAGAACAAAGTCCTCTTTTTTTTTTTTTTTTTTTGCAAAAAAGTCTTGCTCTGTGATCTAGACTGGAGTATAATGGTGCAATCTTGGCTTACTGTAGCCTCCTCCGTCTCCCAGGTTCAAGTAATTCTTGTGCCTCAGCCACCTGATTAGCTGGGACTACAGGCTTGTACCACCATACCTGACTCATTTTTGTATTTTTAATAGAGACAGGGGTTCACCATGTTGACTGGTCTCGAACTCCTGGCCTCAAGTGATCTGCCTGTCTTGGCCTCCCAAAATGCTGGAATTACCTCTTACTTCTTGAATAAAAATCTTTTAAAGATTTTATTCTGGCCAGGTGTGGTGGCTTACGTCTGTAATTCCAGCACTTTGGGAGGCCGAGGCGGGCGAATCACAAGGTCAGGAATTCAAGACTAGCCTAGCCAATAAAGTGAAACCTCGTCTCTATTAAAAAATACAAAAATTAGCTGGTGTGGTGGTGCGCACCTATAGTCCCAGCTACTTGGGAAGCTGAGGCAGGAGAATTGCTTGAACCTGGGAGGTGGAAGTTGCAGTGAACCGAGATCAGGCCACTGCACTCCAGCCTGGGCCACAGTGCGAGACTCCGTCTCAAAAATAAAAAATAAAAATAAGATTTTAACTTTTTCTGAACTTCTTAGATAGGGCTGTGTTTCTTAGCCTTTACTTCTCATTTAAATTAGCAATGCTGAATCCCCCAGCCACCTATTCTACCCATTTTCTGGACAGCTTTCATTGTATGTTTCCAGGAATAAATACCTGAAAAGAATTGCATAAGAAATCGCTTTAAATCCCCTCTGAGAGCTGAGTATAGTAGCTCAGGCCTGTAATCCCAGCTACTCAGGAGGCTGGGAGAGGAGGATCGCTTGAGCCTAGGAGTTTGAGGCCAACCTGGGCAACATAGTGAAATCCCTGTATAAGAAAAAAAAATCCCTTCTGCAATCTTCAGAGATATCTATCTAATTGTATATCTATCTATTTTTTTGAGACAGGGTCTCACTTTGTCACCCAGGCTGAAATGCAGTGGCATGATTACAGCTCACTGCACCCTCAACCTCCCAGGCTCAAATGATTCCCCTAACCTGGTCCTTCAGGTAGCTGGGACCCCTGGCACATAGAACCACACCTGGCTAATTTTTGTATTTTTTGTAGAGATGGGGTTTTGCCATGTTGCCCAGGCTGGTCTTGAACTCCTGAACTCAAATGATTTGCTTGCCTTGGCCTTCCAAAGTGCTAGGATTACAGACGTGAGCCATCATGTACAGGCCAGTTATATCTTGATTTGCTAATCTCCCAGGGTGTTGGCGGGCTTGTTTGGAGGATCCATTTATTCATTTAATCAATAAATATTTATTGAATGTCTACTATGAACCAGGTAGTAGGTGATGTGCTGAGAAGACAAAGATACTGTCCTTGTATCTCTCTGATCTTATGATTTAATGGAGGAAACCTATTGGTAAACTGAACAGTTACTGTCTATTGTAGCGAGTGCCATTATATAGATAAATGCTGGTGCTGTGGTAGTGAAGAGGGGTATGCAGTATAGCCAGAGCCTGAAAGTGTCCATGAAGGCATCCAAGAGTAACTGAAACCTGAGCTGTTACCAAAAGGATGCGGGACCCTGAGCAAAAAGTTTTGGGAAAGAGCATTCTGGGCAGCGTGAACAGAAAGAAGTAAGGGGATGAGCAAGCTTGAGAGGGGGAATGTTGGGCATTAGTAAGGTCGGAGCATAGTATGTGAAGGAAAGAGAGATGAGAGGTAGGGAGAGTGGGCAGGACTAAAATGTTGACTTGCTTTGTATGTCATATTGTATAGAGCTTGGACTTTATCCTAAAGGCTTTTGGGAGCCATTGAAGAAATGTAGGCAAGGAAGACTGTGATTAGATTTACACTTTAGGAGTAAATTTCCTCTGGCAGTAGTGCCAAGGAAGGTAGGGGTGGGGAGGAAAGACTAGTGGCAGACAAGTTAGGAGGCATTCACAGGAATTTGGACAGGGAGTGAAACTAAGGTTGTGAAAGTAGTAATGTAACAAAGCAGGCAAATCAAGAAATATGAAGGGGTGACATCTATGTGTTTTGATGACTAATTGAATGTGGTGTATGAGGGGGAGAGGGAAGAACCTAGGATGACTTGCAGGTTTCTGGCTTGGGTATTTGTGTGGGTGAGTCGTGTCATGAACTAACATAGAGAATATAAGAGGAATACAGTTATTTTCAGTGAAATGGTGGCAGTGATGGTACAGGAGGAGATACTGAGTTTAATTTAGGTGACATTGCGGTCGAGGCTTCTGAGGGATGCTGGGTAGAGATGTCCAGGAGGTAGTTGGTTGTAATGAACATGGAACTTAGGAGGGTGATAGGTGAGAGGGTAAGAGAGTCATCAACTTATCAAACCACAGCCATAGGAGGGGAGAAGGAGCTGGCTTTAGGAGTGTATGTATATTGAGACAAAAACTCTGGGGGACTCCAACAGGAGAGTGGTGTCAGAAGTAGAGAAAGAGATCTCCTGAAGGAAATTGTCCACAGAGAGAGTGGCCAGAAAGGTAGGAGAGACAGGAGAGAAATGAGTTTCAAGAAGGAATGTGTTACACAGGGCAGATCATGCAGAGGTCAAATAAGACGAAGACTATAGATGTCCGATATAAAGATCACTGCTACTGGAACATTTTCAGTGGCGTTGTGGGAGGTGAATGGAAAGTGCAGAAGAGGAGCCAGTGACTTTTGGAACTTGGACTTTGAAGGAAGAGAGAGAAGGAAGATAGATGTAGGGTGGGGAGAGTTTTGTTTATTTATTGTAACATAGGAGACACCTGAGCATATTTATTTTAAGTGCTGTTTGGAAAGAGCCAGTAGAGAAGGAAGATAGAAGGGAAAGAAAAATTGACGGAGCATGGAATCTAAAGTCAAAAGGTGTGTCTTTCAGTTGGTTGGTTAGAGGTGTAGGAAACTGAGGTAATTTCTCCTGATGCTCTTATTCTCGCTATGAAGTAGGAGGTGAAGTTATTTTCTGAGAGGAGGAAGGAGAGAAGGGGTGTGTGTGTGTGTGTGTGTGTGTGTGTGTGTGTGTGTGTGTGTGTGTTCCTTGTAGCCCTAGAAGCACTTAACAACCTAGGTGTAATAGATTCCAAGCCAGACAGGTAGATTGATCCAGGATCAGAATTTTCCAGCATAGTTTTGACAGAAGAATAAGGGGTCCTTATAGTTTGTCTAAAAATGTAGCATCAACTTGATTATGAATTGTGTGTATTTCTCTGGCTGGCTTGTGTTTTGGCCTGTAGCAAAATTGTCTACTCCTCTGGGCAGAAGCATATATATATAACTTTTGCATTCCTGCCTATCAGTTAGCAAAGTGCTATGCAGAAATTAATTCTTATGTTTTTGTTGAGAATTTGACTTTTGGACAGGACGTCTTGACTCTTGACAGAGAGAGAGACTTTTCTCACTTGTGGTCTTTAATCCCCATCTCATTATCTGATATGGCTAGTGGAGGATTCATTGGTTTGAGAATGAATTCTAGGCTTAGTTTCTGCATTAATCTTAACAGTTAGCTTTAATACTTTTCCCAGGGTAGTTTAGCTTAGAAACATTTTTGAGCTTTGCTTTCCATGAAGGTTACATAGTTAGTATACCCAATTCTATTTGGACTAGGCTTGTGAAGACCTGAGTTTTTACATGACTGGACAGAGGGGCTGTTGTGGAAAATGCAGCCTCCTTCTTGTTTATTTTGTCAGGCAGGCAATGAAGGCTATAGATTTGTTCTTATGACTCAGAGCCCTACCTGCCTCACCTTAACAAGTTCAATATAATCACCATCTTTCAGATGTGACAGTGTCCTTCAGAGTTTATCTGACCTTTATATCTAAAAGGAGTATTAGTTACCCTTTGTCCTCTATTTGGCTTGGTTTTTTTTTTTTTTTTTTTCACTTTTATTCCAGTGTACAGGGTATTTCCCAATGTGTTAGGGCCAGCTCAGAATTGACATTGTTCTTCCCCATTGGCACATTCCACATCTTTGACCAGTTTATTGCCATGTTCCCTACAGTGGGGCTTGTTTTCTGCTCCTTGTTTTGTGAAGTTGGACTCTAGATCAGATAAACTTGCTGTGAGTCACCATAGGGAGTGGAAGATACCTCTCCACTAATTTGGAGAATCTTTGATCTTGTTTTACTCCCTGGTTTGGCTTGTCCAGTACAATTTCTCTCTCAACCTGCAAGAGGTGTGTGTGTGTGTGCACATGTGTGTCCCTTGCCGTGGCTTCATGTATTGCCATGAATGGTTGACTTTAGGGGATGCCCCTTTGTGTTTATAGACTCCCTCTACTATTGTTATCATCATCAGCAAAAATGTCTCCGTTAAGAGCCTCTTTGAATGTAGTGTAGTCTGTAACACTAAGAGTTCATAAACCCTCTGTCCTCTAGGGGTTTACAGTATATAATACACATTACAAATGACAAAAGACAATAAAGAATGTGTAAGCAGTTGAACAAATAATGGATGATTACTCATTTAGCTATCATTTTCACAGTAGAAGATATCCTAAAAGGATATGTAGTCAGTGAAGAAGAGGATTAACAGAGACAACATCATCTATAGCTCCAACTAAGATGGCAGAGAGCTGCCAGTCGTGGCCCTTTGGTGCCAGGTAATTTATCTCTGATATCCTTTCCAGTCATGCAGGACCTTTCTGCCGTATTATCTATACATCTGGGGCAGAATCCTAACAGGACCCTTGCTCTCTAGTGGTGACCTGTCACTGAAGTGGGAGGTCCAGTTTCCAGCAGGGAAAGTACCTGGAAGGCTTGGCTCTTCTGGTACAATTATTTTTGTAACTTAAGGAAATTTATTCCAGACCTACTGCAAACACTTGTGTGCTCACAAACATCACAGACAGAGCAGCAGCCAAAGCGAACTGCAGCCTGAGCATGGGTCAGGGTAGGGTTGGAAAAAAGCTAACTGGCCTGGCCTGAGTCATCTCTAGAGGGGAAGAATGTAGGACCTGTCCCAGCCTTTGTTGGTTTCCCAAATGGAAAACAGGGACCAGTGTAGGTGGGGTACTTTGAGGTCCTCATACTTTTCAGAGGACTGTTTGATTGTTTTCATTCTTGTTCTTATTGTTAATAAATGTAATAACAGTATTCATGTAACACTGCCTTTATTAGGAAGAATGAGAAACAGCCAAGGGCTGGAATTTTTCTTTACCTTCCCTGTCGGAGAGAAAGGGAGGTGGAGCATTAGGTTCCCATCTCTCAGGCCTCCTTTCTCTGATTATCCTGTGGGAAGTACCTGGAAAGCAGTGAGGCAGTGGAGGAAATGGTCCAGGTCTTGGCATGAATATGCGGTTGTGAAGGGATAAGACACAGTATCTTGTGTAGCTGTGGCACAGGTACTGTGTTAGTAAGGGGCTAATAAACACAGAAAATAGTATTTGTTGCTGTCATTAGTTGCTTCCCTTTGCCTTTGCCTATATATGTTGTCTGATAGCAGAGCCGAAATGCCAGCATCCTTTTTTCTCCTCCTCTGTTTTAGATTCTTTTCTGACTTGAAAAGATGTATAATATATTCAATAAATATGCTTGTGATGTTATGGAAAGTTAAATAAATAAAAGTTCTAGAGATTGGAAAACGTAAGTGGTGATTTCATTATGGTCTTTAAATATAACAAGTGCTATAATTGTAATTTTTGTAATCCCTTAAGCCAAAACTGCCTTATAACATGTCTTAGTTTGTTGTTGTTGTTCCTTTTCGTGTAGTTGTCTGAGCTTCCCAGCTGTACTGTGATCTCTTTGAAGGTCTAGATTGTGTCAGATGAGATGCATATGATACACTTCATGAATCGAGCCACTTTGCAAATGATACTGATTGTTATATTTATTAGTGTGTCAGCAATTTCCAGCACCTTTCACAATGTTTTTTTCCATGTGGTTGTCCCACAGATGTTGCATACTTGATTATGTCCAAAAGGGGCATTGTTGTCCCCCTCCCTGCTCCTGGACCTGCCTCTTCTCCTATGTTCCCGATTTTAGTGAATGCTTTTCCCATCCATCCAGTGGCCCAAGCCAGAAACCTGGGCTTCATGCGTGTATCCTCCCTTTCCCTTATCCTGCCCAGGCAGCCACTCTTTCACCAAGTCCTGTTAATTCCATCTCCTATATCTCTCTCCATCTGTCATCTCTCCATTCTGCTCTACTGCTAATACATGAGTCCAAGGTCTTATTTTCTCTTAATTGGACTGCTCTGATTGATTTCAACCGGTCTGACTTCATTCTTTCTTCTCCATCAATGTTTAACATTCTTACCAGAAAAAAACCTTCAGAAGTACAAAACAAATCTTACCTGTTCCCTGCTTAAGACTCTTCAGTGATTCCTGTTGCCTATGCTATAAAGTCCAAGCATACAACAAAAAGTCGTGGTGGTCTAATCCCTGCCTACTACTGTTAATTTCCTTGCATTTTTCTCTTTATCAGGATGAAGCTGTGTTCAGCTTCTTTAGCATGTCAGGCTAGAGAACATCTTTATGGTTTTCTTTGCTCACGCTTTTCCTTTTGCTTAGAATTTCTCTTTTACCTTTAGTTTCACCTGCCAGCATATTCCAGTTTATTTTTGTTAAGCACGGTTCAGACAATGTTACTGTTAGGAAGCATTTCCTGACCTTCTCTACTCATATGGTTAATCCTCTTTCCTCCCTGCTACCTCTGTAGGTTGTATATTTTTCTGATATGCATATTCACAGAGAATGGTGGTTTGGTTGTGTATATGGTTATTTCCTCTTTATACTTTAAGCTCTGTTCCCAGCTATAGGACAATGCCTGTCATGTATAGGTGCTGGAGAAATGTTTGATGAATAAACGCTGTGCACACAGATTTGTTATACACGTTTACTGCATGAAATTGTGTCTAAAGAGAATATAGTATTAGGTAATTATAGGAGAAATTCCAGTGAGCCTAAGGGTAATAATAACTTTAGATAGTTAGGATGGTATGCCATTTTTGTTCTTGAAGAATTTCAAGAAGAATATAGAACACTCTCATGGATGGCTTAATTCTTCATTTGCTAAAACCAGGAAATTGAACCAGATGTTCTTTTGGGGTCCCTTTTAGAGCTCTGACTCTTTAATCTGAATGTATGGCTAGCTTTTCATCTATCTAGCATACAGTATAAGATACTGAATGTTTTGTGTATACTAAATATATAATCTATCCTTCTCAGAGTTTAAGACCAAAGTGTTGCTATCAGATGGAGAATTGTAATGTGCAGAATATAATAAAGCCCTTTTTTTTTTTGAGACGGAGTTTCACTCTTGTTGCCCAGGCGGGAGTGCAATGGCGCCATCTTGGCTCAACAACTTTTGTCTCCCGGGTTCAAGTAATTCTCCTGCCTCAGCCTCCTAAGTAGCTGGGATTACAGGTATGCACCGCCATGCCTGGCTAATTTTGTGTTTTTAGTAGAGATGGAGTTTCTCCCTGTTGGTCAGGCTGGTCTCAAACTCCCAACCTCAGGTGATCTGCCCGCCTTGGCCTCCCAAAGTGCTGGGATTACAGGCGTGAGCCACTGTGGCTGGCCAATAAGGCTCCTTTATACCATTTTCTAATTTCCATTTCATAGAATTTTAAAACTGCATAAGCCTTTAACCTCCATTTCTCAAATTCACTTTCCCCTTTGGAATGTTATAATTCTATTTCACCTGACTCCTGAAACTCCCTGTTATCATGTAACATATTTTATTTATTTTGCTTCTTGTCTGAGTCTTCCTACTACAATGCACACTTCTTAAAAGAAAATTAAAAAAAATTTTTTTTTGTGTGGGTACATAATAGGTGTATGTATTTATGAGGTACATGAGATGTTTTGATGCAGGCATGCAATGTGAAATAAGCACATCATGGAGAATGGGGTATCTATCCCCTCAAGCATTTATCCTTTGTATTGCAAACAATCTAATTACACTCTAAGTTATTTTAAAATGTACGATAAAGTTATTATTGACTATAGGCACCCTTTTGTGCTATCAAATAGTAGGTCTTATTTTTTAAGAATGTGGAACACGTCACAAATTTGTGTGTCATCCTTGCACAGGGGCCACGCTAATCTCTCTATTCCAATTTTAGTATGTTTGCTGCTGAAGTGAGCACTAGAATGCAGACTTCTTAAGAATAGAGGTTTTTATTTGTATATTAACTCATTCCCCTACCATCTAGAAGAGTGTCTGCTATAAAGTAGCTGCTCCAATAAATAATGAATGAATGAATTGGAAATGTTAAGTTAGTTCACTCTTGTTCCCCATAAGGAAAATAGGCATGGAAAGGAACAGTAACTTGCTCAAGCTAAAGCCATATCTCCTTATCAGGTAAGTGGGTTTTAAAAAAATTAAATAAAACCATGTTTAATCACAGTTCCTTTATATGATTTGGTACTAATGTGTATTATGGACTTAACTGTGATCTCTATGAAAAGGGATGGGGAAGCAAAAGGGAAGAAGCTAGTACATATTGAGCCCTTACTATATGCCGAGTATTTTGTCTTATTTATTTATTTTATTTATCTATTTATTTTTTGAGACAGAGTCTTGCTCTGTCAACTAGGCTGGAGTGCAGTGGCATGATCTCGGCTCACTACAACCTCCACCTCCTGGGATTAAGTGATTCTTATGCTTCAGCCTCCCAAATAGCTGGGACTACAGGTGCATACCACTACTCCCAGCTAACTCTGTAGTTTTAATAGAGACAGGGTTTCGCCATTGTGGCCAGGCTAATCTTGAACTCCTGACCTCAGGTGGTCCACCTGCGTCAGCCTCCCAAAGTGCTGGGATTATAGGCCTGAGCCACCGCGCCTGGCCAGTCTTATTTAATCATCATAAATGACATCCTATGATAGTCCAGTAACCTTACTAGATTTTACAAATGAGGGAACTGAGGCTTAAGGAACCTAAATCCCAGTTTCAGTAAGTGACTGAACTGGGTTGCAACACAGGCCTGATAACTTCATTTGACCCTCATTTACCTTAAGGCACTGGAAATTTTTGGATTTTTTGGTCTGGGTTGCTTTAAGATTCCTAGGTCAGACTACTCTTGAAAATGGTCTGATTTCAACTGTTCCAGTAGAGTTACAGAAATTGTTTACCATAAGACAACCCATGGAGCCGGGGGGTTGTGTCTATAGGGCTCTTGAGTAAAAAATAATCCTGTGTTGCACATATTCCCACTCAGTTATATCATATATAATTCAAATTTCAAGACTTTTTTTTTTTTTTGAGTGGTGTGATCTTGGCTCACTGTAACCTCCATCTCCTGGATTCAAGTGATTCTCCTGCCTCAGCCTCCCAAGTAGCTGGGATTACAGGTACCCGCCACCAAGCCCGGCTAATCAGACTTTCTATTTAATTAGGGATCCAGAACAGCTATAGGAAGGTGATTGTGTAACATACTTGGACAGTGCAGCCACTTCTGTGTTTGGTAGAACTCTTTTTTTTTTTTTTATTTGAGATGGAGTCTTACTCTATCACCCAGGCTGGAGTGCAGTGGCGTGATCTCGGCTGACTGCAACCCCTGCCTCCCAGGTTCAAGCAATTCTCTGCCTCAGCCTCCCGAGTAGCTAGGATTACAGGCGCCCACCACCACGCCCGGCTAATTTTTTATATTTTTAGTAGAGATGGGGTTTCACCATCTTGGCCAGGCTGGTCTGGAACTCCTGACCTCATGATCCACCCACCTTGGCCTCCCAAAGTGCTGGGATTACAGGCGTGAGCCACTGTGCCCAGCCGGTAGTACTCTTAAGCACTAAGAGCACAAACAAAAACTCTGTCTAAAATGTGGGGCAGGTAGAAGGGGACAGGACTAAACCCAGTTGAAATGAGCTGTTTTAGTAGTAAGTGGGTAGATCATAATTACCTGTGTTGCTCAGAGACCTAAGCTGAGAGTGGGGGTGGGGAGAGGGCACACTCATTATCTTTGGAGAAATGATGGAAGTAAATAATCCTTAGTTTCCAGTTTATTCCAGAAGCATTTTTGCCATTCAGAGTCACAATGGTGATGTGGATTTTGAATTGGACCTTGTTACCACATATCATCCAAGGTTAACATAGTTTCCTTAGTTTTCCTTAGATATCACAGTCATTCATTTTGAACGCCCTGCTAGCTTCCCGTTAGGTAGCTTTGTGTAGCCTGCCTTAGAAAGAAGGGTGGGGTCTGAGCTAAGGGGGCCAAGGAGGGTAGAGGAGAGAATAGTGACAGTGGCAGAGAAACAAAGCACTAATTAGGAGGTTCCTCAGTCTTTTGGGAGTAGCTGTTTTTCATCAGCTGATCACTGAGATCAAGGATGGAGATGGTGATCCAGAAGGAGGGGGAGCTGTAGTAATCAGAAACAGAATAGAGTAACTTTGCATTCAGTGGTGGTCCAAGGAACAGCAGCATCTGCAGCACCTGAGAGCTTGTTAGATTTTTGGGACAGAGTCTCACTCTGTCGCCCAGGCTGGAGTGCAGTGGTGCGATTTCAGCTCATTGCAACCTCTGCCTCCTGGGTTCAAGCAATTCTAGTGCCTCAGCCTCCTGAGTAGCTGGGACTACAGGTGCATGCCACCACAGCCGGCTAATTTTTGTATTTTTAGTAGAGATGGGGTTTTTATCATGTTGACCAGACTGGTATTGAATTCCTGACCGCAGATGATCCACTTGCCTTGGCATCCCAAAGTGTTGGGATTACAGATGTGAGCCACTGTGCCCGGCCTGAATCAATTTTAATTTTATCAAGATTCCCAGGTGATTTTTAATTTTTTCTTGAGTCTTTTCAGAGTCATACTCTGTTGCCCAGGTTGGAGTGCAGTGGTGTGATGACAGCTCACTAAAGTCTTGGTCTCCTTGGGCTCGTGTGATCCTCCCACCTCAGCCTCCCAAATAGCTGAGACTACAGACTCGTGCCACCATGCCTGGCTAATTCTTGTATTTTTGTTTTTTTTCCCAAGACAGAGTCTTGCTCTGTTGCCCAGGGCTGGAGCGCAGTGGCACAATCTCGGCTCACTGCAACCTCTGCCTCCAGGGTTCAAGCAGTTCTCCTGCCTCAGCCTCTGGAGTGGCTGGATTACAGGCACATGCCACCAAGCCTGGCTAATTTTTATTTTTAGTAGAGACAGGGTTTCACCGTGTTGGCCAAGCTGGTCTCGAACTGGCTGGTCTCAAACTCCTGACCTCCTGATCCGCCCACCTTGGCCTCCAAAAGTGCTGGGATTACAGGCATGAGCCACTGCGCCCGGCCAATTCTTATATTTGTTTTTGTAGAGACAGGGCTTTGCCATGTTGCCCAGGCTGGTCTCTAGCTCCTGAGCTCAAGCAATCTGCCCACCTTGACCTCCGTAAGTGCTATGCTAGGATTACAGGCATGAGCCACTACGCCAGGCCCCCAGGTGGTTCTTTAATTTGATTCTGTGCCCGTTAAAGTTTGAAAAGCACCAAGTTTGTGATTAGGTGATTAGTGCAAGGGGCTTTGGAATTGGACAGACCTGGGATTAAAACCTGGTTTGGCCATTTACTACCTTTGTGATTTTAGATAAATTATTTGAACTCTCTGTGACAGTTTCTCATCTGTATAATAAGGGAACTCATTTCATAGGGTTGTTGGGGAGAGTAAATGATATAGTGCATTTTGCAACTGAAAGTATTTTAGATTTAATGAAATTTAGTAATGTCTGTAACATATTAAGCACTGAGCCTAACAGCCTAGCATACTCAATAAGTGTTATTACTAATAATTAAATTAGGCACATTTGCAGAAATAAAGAGGCCTTCTCCTCTTCCTCTTTTTCTCTTTCATTATCTCTCAATAAGTATATTTGTCTGCAGTTTTATAAAGCTGTAGTGTATGTGTATACTCCTTGGTGTTTTGGCTAGCATTATTTAATGATATTATAGTAGCAATATTTAACACATCTTGTACTTAATAATGTGCCAGGCATTATTGTTATGTACTTTATGCATATATTATTTCATTCAGTGCTTAGAGCAACCATGTGAAATAAATATTATTATCTCCACTTTCAGATGAAGAAACAGAACAAACAGGTTAAGTGACTTGCCCAAGATCACGTAGACAGTCAATGGCAGAATCAAGATTTGAACTGGGGCACTCTGATTCCAGCATCTGTGCTCTATTTTTCATGTATTGCTATGGCTTTCAAACTTATGTGGTGTAATGGAAATCAGGCAACTTTGATTGGATACTTGATTCTGCCACTAATTTATCTGTGACCTTGGTCAAGTCACTTACCGTCTCTGGGCCCATTTCCTTATAAAAATGGAGGGATTATCAAACTCGAAGAAAAGCAGTTAAACAAAAAATGAAAAAAAAACCCACAAAAATGGAGGGATTAGATGAGGTTTATAAAGTTTCTTCAGTGATTCATTCAACACCTGATTTCAGTCAAAGGTTGGAAGAAAATTATACCTAGGGAATTGGTTCAAAAGTACTTGTTTAAGCAGGTTGGTGTCATTAAGAGCAAGGGGTTTGAACCTTGGCTCAGCCCCTTCCTGGCTATGTGACCTTGGGCAACTTACTTAACTTTTCTAAACACTGATTTCCTCATTAATAATGGGGAGAATGTTCATACCTTGCAGGGATATTGTGAGATTTGAATAAGATAATGTGAATTAGCACCTAGCATGTGTGAAACACACAGTGGATACTCAGTATCCATGAGTTTTCTTTTCTTCCTTCCATTCATTCAGCGGATAGTTAGGGAAGCAGATACACCAGATTCAAAAGGATTTAGACCCTCACTTGATCCTTCTGTCCTTTTCCGTAATGGCATTCTCACCTTTGGGAGATGAGAATTAGTAGTGAAGTATGTGTGTATATAGCCAGGTCCTATCTGTTTTTAAATAATCCATGTTTTGATTTTAGATTAAAATTTCTTTTTACAATATAAAATTTAGGCTGGGCATGGTGGCTCATGCCTGTAATCCCAGCACTTTGGGAGGCCTAGGTGGGCAGATCAACTGAGGTTAGGAGTTCAAGACCAGCCTGGCCAACATAGCGAAACCCCATCTCTACTAAAAACACAAAAATTAGCTGGGTGTGATGGTGCATGCTTATAATCCCAGCTACTTGGGAGGCTGAAGCAGGAGACTTGCTTGAACCTGGGAGGTGGAGGTTGCAGTGAGTTGAGATCGCGCCACTGCGCTCCAGCCTAGACATCAGAGCAAGACTCTGTCCAAAAAAGAAAACAAAAGCTTTTCTTGTCCTGCTAATTCTGCATTTTTTTTTTTGGCAGCATTTAGGAAAGAGCTGAGGTGGACCTGGTGTGTAGCTTTGGTGGGAGATGCCTTCCTTTTCTGGGCTGAATGATTTAATAATAATATAATAGCAGCTTTCATTAATTTTTACTATGTGCCAGGAATGTGTTAAGCACTTTATATACATGAACCCACTTAATTCTCATAATAACCCCGCGAAGTAGATTATCTCGTTTTACAGAGGAGAAAAGTGGGGCTAAGCCAGTGAAGAAATAACTTGCTCAAGTTCTCACCTGGTGAAGAGTACAGTGGCCATTCATATCTAGCTCTGTTGGACTTCCAGCTGTTAATATATACTTTTCCTTCATTTCCTTGAACTGTCTGGCCTGTCTCCTTTTCTCTAAAAACTCCTAGTTCCAGAATGGTGCCAACTTAAGGGGTCAGAGAAATGACCTTTACTTGTGTTCCTTTGAACTCTTGTTGTTTTGAGTGGGAAAGAGAATGTGTAAGTCAGTTGACATTTCTTACCTGATGGTTGCAATCCTGCTATGAGGCCCTAGTCAGATGTGAGACATTAAAAGTTACTTAGAAAAAAAAAAGTCCTAGTGCTTAAGTGGAAAAAACACAGACCTGCTATGTTTATGTAACTCTCTTTTGTATTATTACAAAATTAAACATGTTCACCATAAAATATTTAAGCAGAAATTTCAAAGAAAAAAGTAAAAATTCTCTTTTCTGGTCTTTATTTTCTCCACCTAGGCCAACTGGTTCGGGTAACCACTGTTCAAACTTTGGTTTGTATCCTTCCAGGTTTCTTCTTTGCCGGGGTTACTTTGGAACTGCACCTTTACACCTTTACTCAGTCCCCTGAGTAGCTGAGACTAAAGGACTGCACCCCTGCACTGGGCTGGCTTACTTTTGAGGCTCCATTTGATACTTAAGATTTCTGCCATTGCATCCTTTTCTGTAAAGTCTTTCCCTCACCTCCTGGTAAAATTTTGCTTATATTTGGAGCTCAGTTCAAGTCCTCCCTTTTCCATTAATCATTTGCAAACCATACTAACCCATGATAACTCATTCTGCCTCAGAACTCATAGCATTAATTTCTACCATTCATTTGCCAGTTGACCATGAAATGCTGTATATCATCACTTGTATTTTATTATTTGTTATTTAACTTCTCACACATTTGGACAGTTAAATTGTGCTGCTTGGGCTCATGGGTTATGATTTATTCTTCTTTCTATTCCCAGTTTTGCCTAACACCATGTCCTATATTTAGCAAGTAGTCAGTAAATGTTGATGTGATTGGATTTTGTTAGTACTTCACACCCTTCTAAAGATCAGGTGCTCAGAGCCAGAACGCTGAGGAAACACTTACCTAGCTGACATCATCTTGGCTGCCTGTCAAGATGGGGTGTGTGCCTGAGAGGACCTTCTGCAAATGAAACACTTGTGCAACAGGTTATGTTTTCTCCTTTAGTGGGTGGGATTCAAGACTTCATGTTGGAAAAAAGAGATGGTAAGTGTAGGAGGAGGGCTGAAAAGGGGATGGATGAGTGGATGGTACCTTGTGAGAGGTGGGTATATGGCTTTATTAAAAACATAAATATAAAGGGCCGGCATATTGCAGAGAGAAGCTTCTTGGAACCAGTAGGCTAATTAGACAAACTGGCTTATCTGGTGCAAACCAGTTATTAATTGCCATTTATTTTCTTTACTGTAAAACTATACTACCCATCTACTTACTTTCTCATTAGAGTGAATCTGTGAAAAAGGCTTAGGTTAGATTTAGGAAATGCAGGAGAAAAATGCAGGACAGTCAGAGTAGGGCAAGGGATGGGGTAGTCCTTTCTCTCATTTGTCTTACCAGCCCTAGACGTTAGGGGTGGCCGGGACCTCCTTGCATTTGCCAGTAGAGGTTGGTATTGAAGTGGTGTAAAACCTCTTGTTTCTACCCCTACTACCTCCTTTTGCCCCATCTTATTTTTCTCCTTCACTGACACCCTCCTACCACGCACACATTATTGGTTAGTTATCATTCCCATCTCTGAGGCTCAGATATGCAGTGGACCACCCTGCATTTAGATGTCCTGACTTTGACTGTAACTTGTCTATCTTTCTATTCCACTCCTCCCCTCCCCCAAATGATTTGAAAGGGAGAGGAAAGGAAATGGAGTTTGATGATTTTAACTCTTCTGTGACTGTGACTCAGAGGGGGCAGAATGTTTTGATTGCTTGATTTAGGGGTCTTGAGGTCTCCTAATACAAGGATCTATTCTTTTTGTTAATAGAAAGGTCCCACTCCGTTCTTTTTTTAAAAAAAATTTTCTCTGAGTAATGTGGAATCACAGAAAGTCTCGTGTTGAAGTGTTGGTACCTGTCCCTGAAGGGGAGAAGATCCCTTTCAGACTTGATTTTTTCCCCCCATGAACAGATATCTCATTATCACAAGATGAAGATTAATGGTCCTTTAAACAGAGTATAAATATAGCCAACACCCTAATACATTTCTAATGATCGGGCTTTGGCTTTAAAAACATTGGGCTGGATGCCTCCCTATGTTTTGTAGGATGATTTAGCTGTAACTAGCCTGGAGGCAGTAACACTACTAAATAACTTTTTGTAGTCATTTGAAGTCACATTAAAAATTGAGATGGTACTAAGACTGTCTTGGTGGGAAGTTTTGGCCTATGGGAATGATGTGGGTTTTGGTTTCTACTCCTTTCTCTGTTTCCAGATAAATCCTCCTACATGTCCCATTCTCTGGCTCTGGGAAGTACTGACAGTGGGGAAAATTAGTACACTCATCCCATTATTCAGATCAAGTTTCCTGGGTGCGGTTTTGCAGAACTTCCTACAAGAGCTGACTCAAGAGTTCTCTTTTATTATGGAGCTGTTCCTGCTCTTACATGTCATACTAATTTATATCCTTGAAATTTTGGGCAGCATCATTTGGATGTATTAGGTTGGGAATGAAGAAAGTGAAAATATTTTCAGAGGTTCCTTGAGAGAACGGTTCCTTTTGCTGGGTAAACCAACGTTCTCTAAATGCTGTGGCTAAGAAGTGAAGAATTGTAAGCCTACTTTTTTTTTTTTAAAGAGGCGGAGTCTTGCTCTTTCACCAAGGCTGGGATGCAATGACATTATCATAGCTCACTGGAAGCTTGAACTTCTGGGCTCAAGTGATCCTCTTGCCTCCACCTCCTGCATAAGCTAGGAATACAGACATATGCCATAATGCCCAGCTCAGTTTTATTATTTTTTATTTTTGGTAGAGACAGGGTCTCACTATGTTGCCAAGGCTGATCTTGAACTCCTAGCCTCAAGCTATCCCCCCACTTTAGCCTCCCAAAGTGTTGGATTATAGGTGTGAGACACCTTGTCCAGCTCCTATTTTTCCTTTTTGATGTCAGATCCTTCCAAATAACAGTTATTTGCCTTTTTTTCCCCCGACATATAGACTGTGAGCACCTTGAGAGCTACGAAAGCATCTCACTTATTTTTGTATCTTTGATGTTTAGGACAGTGTCCAGCTCAAAGTGTTTATAAATGTATGTTGTGTTGAATAGTGGAGGGAAGCTTTAAATGCATTTACTGTAGACCGATACATACTTAGCATATCGAATTGGGAGACGTTATTAGAAAGTGGAGATGAATAAAGAAAGGAATTTTCATGAATATGATATAGGGAATTTTTGTTTCCTAAGGATTAAAAATTTTTATGTATTTATTTTTTTAGAGATGGGGTCTTTTTTAGAGTGTTGCCTAGGCTGGTCTTGAACTGCTGCCTTCAGGTGACTCTCCTGCCTCAGCCTCCTGAATAGCTGGAATTGCAGGCATGAGCCACTGCACCCAGCTTGCTTAACAATTTTTGGAGTAACAGTTGTTTTGCGGTTCCTTTACATGAAGAACATTTAGAAGTGTTCCATCTGACTACCTTGGACAAGGTACTGCAACCTTCTTTGTAGCAGGGACTAAAAATACCTGCCCATTCCCCTCAATTGGAGGGATATCCCTCAGTAAAGGAAGAGGCTCAGAATTAGATTAGGGATGGAAAAGGAAGCATTGAGTCCCTCCTAGCCCTGGATTGCAGAAATGTAAAGCTGTTATGAATTGCTGTTGGCAACCAAGAAAAGTCTCGGGCTCTGGTTTGTACCTACACGCAGCCACAACCTCAGACTGGGTGGTTGCAGACTTTAAATATTGAGGTCACCTGTAGCTGTTGACACATGTCCCTGTGGTTTCTCTGGGTATTGTGCAAGCATTACTTTTTGGCTCTTTTCCCTGTGTCCATTAGTAAAAAGTAGGAAGTTTGAGGATTAGGCAGTGGAGTGCCTTTATTTCCCACATTTAACTAGTAAATATCCAAGACTCCATAACAAGATGGCCCTGCTTGGAAATTCTTACCTAGGGAGTGACTGAAGCCTGAGAGGAACTGCACAACCCTCTGCATTGAAAACTGAGTAGTCATTTCCCTGAGCATGGCTTGGATCCCGATCAGCTGATTTCCTGTCTCTACAAGGATATGATTCCTTCGCCTTCCTTCTGAAAGAAATGGACATTTTTTTTCATTTCCTGTTTGATAGTGTATTTTCTGCATACCAGGAGACACTTGATGACTATAAATCATTTGTTGTGTTGGGGGTCAGAAGGAAGGAGGCTTTTGTTTTCAACAAAATAGCTTTCATTTGAGAAATTCAAAGCACATACATGAACCCAAGCTTCTTTGTTCATGGGAGAGACACAGGATCTAAGAAGATTGTTTTGAATCCCTTTCCTGGGCTGTGCCTACTTGACCTGTACTGGTAGAGCCCCTTCTCTCTCTTAGTTAGAAAAGCTCAGTCCCTTATGGGGATCTACATGCTGTGGATTCCGCTCATGCCACATCCCCTACTCAGCCTTTTTTGTGCCTAAATCCACTGGAGAACAACTATTAGTCCCTAGGGGAAGTGACACCACCCTTGGAATAGAACCTGGCTGGTTGCTCCCTTGATCCCTGACTTAGTGACAGACTGGGATAGGAATCTGGCTGTCCAGATTTCCTGTCCTCTGTCCTCACCAACAGACTGCTGCTTCCACTCTGGAGCCAGGGGTATGGGGTGTGGTGGGAGCTGGTTGCTAAACAAGCAGCGCCACCTGTGGACCTGCACAGCCACTTGTTTTTCTAACCAAGAGCTGCCCTTCCAGTCTGGCCTGTTCCTGATCCATCTGGAGTGAGAGCAGAGGCCTGGAAGAGAGCAGTGGGGAGGTAGTCATTGTGATCCCTTTTGTTTGTAGTGAAGCTTTGCTTAGGTATTTGAGGGCCTGGGGTTTAATTTTGTAACATATTCTTAGTATAGTTGTGTATGTTTAACTCTTAGATTTTCTTCTTTTTCTTTTTGTCTGTTTTTATTTTTCCTAACTTTATGAAGACATAATTGATAAATAAAAATTGTACATCTTTACGGTGTACAATGTGATGTTTTAATATATGTATACATTGTGAAATGATTAAATCAAGCTAATTAACATATCACCTCAGATATTTAGTTTTGTTTGATGAAAATATTTAAGATTTACCACTAGAAATTTCAGGTATACAATACATTGTTATTACTGTAGACACCATGCTGTATAATACATCTCCATAACTTATTCATCTTTTCTAGAGTTTCTGTTTCCTAAATGAATTATTAGGTTTCTTCTTGACCTTGGAGAAGTCCAGAAAAATTCTTATAAAATAGGGAATTGCATGCTAGGTTATGGGAAATATTGGTTTTGGGTTTTGTGGATATTACAAACAGCTTTTCCTAGTTTGCTAGGGATTTGCATGGCCAGGTGTTTGCTGCATTTAAAATTTTAGATATCATCGTCAGAACAATTTTAACAAGAATAAGTGGAATCAGGGAGCATGCCCCTAACATTTAACAGTATATTCTTCCTTTTACCTCTGTTGCTGACCGTGTGCTTTCTTGCTACAAGGGTTTTCAGTTTTTTTTTTATTTTTTATTTTGTAGTATCAGATAAATTTTCCTTCTAGGGTAGAAAGCAGCATCTTACAGTGCAAGGGAACCCTGGCTTTGGTTTTCACTAGCTCTGTGATCTTGAACAGTCATGTAACCCGTTTGTGCTTTTTCTAATTCCTCATTTGCAAAATGTTGGTGGTGATAACCATCTTGCAGGGTTTTTGTAAAGGTTAAATGAGTTAATATACATAAAGCACATTGGTTGGCACATAGTATGTAATCATAGCTTGTTTTTTTATTAGGATTCATAATAATAGTATGATTGATTTTATTATGATAAAATACACTAATATAACATTTAGCATTTTAGCCATTTGTAAGGGTAAGTTTCGTGGCAGCAAGTACATTCACTTGATTGTTGTGCAGCCGTCACTCTTATCCATCTCCAGAATATTTTTATCTTCTCAAACTGAAATTCTAAACCCATTAAACAATAACTCACCTTGCCCCTCCTTAGCTACTGGCAACCACGATTCTACTTTGTTTCTATGCATTTGACTACTCTATGTACTTTATATAAGTGGAGTCATAGAATATTTGTCCTTTTGTGTCTGGCTTATTTCATGTAGCATAATGTCCTCAAGGTTCATTCATGTTATAGCATGTGCCAGAATTTCCTTCCTTTTTAAGGCTAAATAATATTCCATTTATGTATATACCATATTTTATTTATCCATTCATCTGTTGATGGATACTTGGCTTGCTAATAATATGATTATTTTTATTTATTTTTTATTATATTTATTTATTTATTTTGACAAAGTCTTGCTCTGTTGCCTAGGCTGGAGTGCAATGGTGAGATCTCTGCTCACTGCAGCCTCTGCCTCCTGGGTTCAGAATAGTCAGGTTCAAATCCCTCCTGGGATTACAGGTGCTGCCTATCACACCTAACTAATTATTGTGTTTTTTTAGTGAGACAAGGTTTCACCATGTTGGCCAGGCTGGTCTCAAACTCCTGACCTCGTGATCTGTCCGTCTGGGCCTCTCTGAGTGCTGGGATTACAGGCCTGAGCCACCATACCTGGCCAGATTATTTTTAATAGTAATATATTGTTTCTCTAAGCTTTGTTCAAAGGCTTCAAAGCTGGGGATAGGAAGATGAAGCAGAACAATATCTTTGTTTGTGTGTTGACTTTGTCTCTCTGGGTTTTGCTTGCAGGACCTATTTTGATAGGAGTCTGATGAATGATGGACCTACTGAACCCCATACAGAGGGTCCAGACCTGGCAGAATTCTAGGGGAAAAAAAAATTGCCTCCTAGCCTAATTTTTCTCAGTGATAAACTACTCTGTGTGCTTACAGTTTGTTAGTCTTGCTTCTCTCCCTCTCTCCTTTACACCTACTGTGAATGGGATTCTTGGAGTGGTGACATGTCTTATTTAGACTCTTAGATTGTTTTGCAGAGGTCAAGGGCTGAGAGGGAATTGCTGTATAGCTGAGGGGTGATGAGTACAGTGAACGGCCAGCTGTGTGCCAACCTGGCTTTCCAGGGCAGTGTTTTTAGGATATATGTTCCTCTGTGTGTGCATACCTATGTCTACACACATACGTACATATGTACACACACACAAATATCCCATTATTGACACTTGACACAGTAAAGGAACTACGTGTTCTTCTCTGGGTTCCCCTCAATGCAGCCCATCACCAGAATGCATGCATTGGAAACAGGGGTCCAGGATGACATGAGAGGTCTCCAAGGAGTTCCAAGTATAAAGAGCCTTAGCAGAAGGGCCTTGACAGCTTAGACAGGCTCTTATAATGTCTGCCAAAATTCTGAAGAAAGACTACTATCCAGCTATGATTTTTCTGCGGATGATTTTTCCAGGTTAGACCTGAAAAAGTCCAAGAGCCTAGCTTCTGTGTCCTGTGCTGATTCTGGACATGGGTGGAGGGTGAGAAGGAGAGGCAGTCCCTCCAAACTCTTGTATCTCCAACTGTGGATTCTCCTATTTGTTTATAGGGTGTAAGGGGTGGTTTATACTGGTTTGTCGTCAGTTTGCTCTCTGTGCCTGAGAGGACTGCAGTGTCATGGGGATTTTTTGCCCAGTTGTATTATGGACATAGAGACACAGTACCTCAGTGTACTCCCCTATGCAAATTGGCCTACCCTCATATTACCTGCTTTTGTACCTCCAGTTCTTAGATACTAGTTGTCTTTCAAAAGCTACTCAGGATGATTGTATGCTGTCAGCATAATAAAAGTGAATTATTTCTATATGAAATTAATAAAGATCATATTTAGTTTTAGTCAACTAAGATTGTGTATATACATATGACTAAAGAAAAATGAATTTTTAAAAAGAATCTATTTTAGAAAAACATTAAATATGAACGACAGTAGGGGGCACTTGTATGACAGTGGAATAAAGACAAGCATGAAAGTGTTCAGTTTGAAATGTGAACTTTTACTTGTTTCTTGGAAGTTCATGTTTTTTCCTCATGCAACTTTCTGCAAAACTCATGGTTGGATTTTAAATATAAAGTATTTGACATGACCGAGTTATATTTATTCTTTGTCAATTAAAAATAGACTTCTTTTAAAGTTTGTTACATTTATTTTATTTTATTTTTGAGAGAGTCTCGCTCTGTTGCCCCGGCTGGAATGCAATGGTGCAGTCTTGGCTCACTGCAACCTCCGCCTCCCAGGTTCAAGAGATTCTCATACCTCAGTCTCCTGAGTAGCTGCAATTACAGATACACACTAGCACACTTTGCTAATTTTTTAATTTTTAGTAGAGATGGGGTTTTGCCATGTTGGCCCCGCTGGTCTCGAACTTCTGGCCTCAACTGATCTGTGTGCCTCGGCCTCCCAAAGTGTTGGGAATACAGGATGAGCCACCATACTTAGCCTTATTTTATTTTTTTAAAGACAGGCTCTTGCTCTGTCACACAGGCTGGAGTGAAGTGGCACAACCATAGCTCACTGTAATGTCTGTGTCCCAGGCTCAATGGATCCTCCCACCTCAGTTTCCCAAGTAGCTGAGACTGTAGGCGAGTATCACCACACCTGGCTGATTTTTAAATTTTTTGTAAAGATGAGGTCTCATTATATTGCCCAGGCTGGTCTCAAACTCCTGTGATCAAGCCATCCTTCTGCCCTGGCCTCCCAAAGAGCTGAGATTACAGGCATGAGCCATTGTGCTCCAATTTTTTTTTAACCTTTGGATGCTCTTTGGCAAGCAAGTAAGAATTGCTAGATTAAAAGTATTGCATTATCTCATTCAACTATATGAACATATAAAACTTAAAAAAATTGTCTGAAACGGTCTATTGGAAGTTTTAATTTCTGTATCAACAAATTTGTACTATTCTGGATTATGTGCTACATGTTACTCAAGGATCTTGTTGAAATACTTTCTTGTACAAAACAGTGAATCAAAACAAAACAAAACAAAAATGAGTGTACTTCATATTGTATTTGAGTAGAGATCCTAACAAACACTTGAAAAATGGCTGGTGTTAGATGAACACAGTTTTCTCTCATTTCAGTAATGATACTGAAAGATTTTAAAGGCCAAATAATTTTTTTTTTTTTTTTAATTGAGACAGAGTCTTGCTCTGTTATCCAGGCTGGAGTGCAATGGCTCAATCTCAGCTCACTGCAACCTCTGCCTCCCAGGTTCAAGTGATTCTCCTGCCTCAGCCTCCTGAGTAGCCGAGATTCTAGGCATGTGCCACCATGCCTGGCTAATTTTTGTATTTTTAGTAGAGATGGAGTTTCACCATGTTGGTCAGGCTGGTCTCGAACTCCTGACCTCAGGTGATCTGCCCATGTTGGCCTCCCAAAGTGCTGGGATTACGTGCCCAGCCCAAGGCCAAATAATTTTTATGAGCTATCTTGAGAAGCTTTGGTGAGGAATAACAGTATCATTTTCAAGTTGGCCTCTGCACAAACTGCATAATTTTGAGTATTCCGTGTTCATGTGTATGACAAAGCTGGCTCTTAATCACTCTGTGAAAATGGAATACAAGGCATGCTGCGTACTTCAAATTCACAGATAACTACAGATATTCCATGTTCCATGCATATGATATAGCTGGCTCTTAAACACCCTGTGAATATGGAATACAAGGCGAGCTGAATACTTCAAATTCACAGATAACTACTAAAACTAATTTTAATCAACTGTCTCATCATTTATTCCTACTTGAATTACCAAAGATGCTTACTTATGGGGGGAAATTGAACAGATTTTTTTTTCTCTTGTTTACCCTTTACCTTTTTAAAAATGTTATCTGCCACTTTTTTTTTTTTTTTTTTTTTTTTTTTTTGAGACAGAGTCTTGTTCTTTCGCTGCAACCTCTGCCTCCCAGGTTCAAACAATTCTTCTGCCTCAGCTTCCCATGTAACTGGGATTACAAATGCCCCCACTACACCCACTAATTTTTTGTATTTTTAGTAGAGTTGGGGTTTCATTATGTTGGCCAGGCTGGTCTCAAACTCCTGACCTCAAGTGATCCGCCTGTCTCAGCCTGCCAAATCTGCCACTGTTCTTTATATTCCAGCTAAAATGAACTAGTTAGTGCTTTCTGTTGTTTTCTTTTTTTCTAGCTTTCTTGCCTTTGCTCATGCTGTTTCCTGTGCCTGCATTTTCCTTTAATTTCTACATTATATTTGTTCCTTACCTATCCATCTCAGATGTTACTTTTTGTGGATCCTTTCCTGATTACCTCAGATAGAAGTCATATAATCTTCCTGAACTGACATAATATTATTGAAAGAAATGCACTTAAAAGTAATAGTAATAACTGACAACATAGTCTGTTATAAAATGTTTTTGCATGTAATAGCTCATTTGAACCTCACAGATTTTATTACTCCTATTTTACGGAGGAAACTGAGGCTTAAGGGGATTAAGTGACTTGCCTGAGGTTACCCATAGTTAGAACTAAATCTTTTTTTTTTTGGAATTTTTTTTTAGAGACCAGGTCTTGCTGTTGCTTAGGCCATGGTGCAGCCATGGCTCATTGCAGCATCAAACTCCTGGGCTCAAGAGATTGTCCCACCCCAGCCTTCTGAGTAGCTGGAAGTATAGGTGTGTGCCACACACCCAGTAAAATTTTTGTGTTTTTTTTTTAGAGATGGGGTCTCACTATGTTGCCCAGGCTCGTCTTAAACTCCTGACCTGAAATGATCCTTCTGCCTTGGTCCTCCAAAGTGCTGGGATTATAGGCGTGAGCCACCATACCCAGCATAAATCTAAATCTTATGACCTCAGATCCTATGTTCTTTCCATCAAACAGTGCTATCTTATGATTCTTATCACTTGCTAATATGTGTTATAGTTACTTTTCTAAATGTCCTATCTGGTCCACTACTTTGTGCTGTCCTTAGATGAAGAGTTAATGCCTTATTCTTTGTCTCTGACATTCTATAGCACAGAGTATTGGGTATAAAAAGGCTTCAATAAACATTGCTAAAAGACTGACAAGTTCAAGAAATGTTGATAAATGTATGTGCCTGGCACATAGATGCCTAATATTTATTGAATTTATTTGTAAAATGGATCAAAGATCATAGTTAATAAGAGCTTATAGGGTACTTAATAAGTGCCAGGTGGCCAGGCATGGTGGCTAATGCTTGTGATCCCAGCACTTTGGGAGGCCAAGGTGGGCAGATCATGAGGTCAGGAGATTGAGACTATCCTGGCCAACATGGTGAAACCCTGTCTCTACTAAAAATGCAAAAATTAGTAGGGTGTGGTGGCGCACGCCTGTAATCTCAGCTACTCAGGAGGCTGAGGCAGAATAATTGCTTAAACCCAGGAGGCAGAGGTTGCAGCGAGCCAAGATTGTACCACTGCACTCCAGCCTGGGTGATAGAGTGAGACTCCATCTCAAAAAAAAAAAAAAAAAAAAAAGGGTGTCATGCACTGTTATAAATGCTTTATGTCAAATTAACTAATTTAATCCTCATAACCTATCTCCATTTCACACTTGATGAAACTGAAGAACAGGAGAGCATAGTGACTTGCCCAGGGACACATAGCTGTTAAGCAGCAGAGTTAGGTTTCATAATTTGGCGCTAGAATTCTTATGTACTCAAACATTATGCTACAGTCAGTTGTTCAGAATATTTTTACACTATTAAGTTCCTCCTGAATGCCTGTCTGTCTTGGGTGTAGCTCAAAGAATGAAGAGCAGAAGCAGCATAACTTGTTGAATATACTCTTGAGCCTGCATCAGAATCACCTAGAAGGCATGTTAAAACACAGATTGCTGGGTCCCACCCTCAGTTCTGATTCAGTAGGTCTGGGGTGTGGCTTGAGAAATTGTATTTCTAACAAGTTCCCAGGAGATGCTGATGCTGCTGGTCTGGGGACCACTTGGTGTGGTATGTAGGTGTTAAGAGCATGGACTCAAGTTGCTGAGGTTTGAATCTCAGCTTTGCCATTTATTAACTGAACTTGGGCAAGTTCTTGAACTTTTCTGTGTTTCAGTTCTCATCTGTAAAGTGATGAGATATACTGATACCACATATATCATAGAATTATTACAGAGATTGAATGAAATAACGTGTAAAGTGCTTCAAATGGTGTTTGGCTTGTAGTAAGCATGCAGTCTTAGCTACAGTAATGGGGATAAGACATGTGTCTTGCCTTGTAGATTTTAGAGTCTAGTTATTATACTTTTTTTTTCTTTTCTTTTTTTCTTTTTTTTTTTGAGACGGAGTCTCACTCTGTTGCCCAGGTTGGAGTGTAGTGGTGCAATCTTGGCTCACTGCTACCTCCACCTCCTGGGTTCAGGTGATTCTTCTGCCTCAGCCTCCCAACTAGCTGGGACTACAGGCGTGTGCCACCATACCTGGCTACTTTTTTATTTTTATTTTTGGTAGAGATGGGTTTCACCATCTTGGCCAGGCTGGTCTTGAGCTCCTGACCTCATGATCCACCTGCCTTGGCCTCCCAAAGTGCTGGGATTACAGGCGTGAGCCACCACGCCCGGTCTATATTTATTAAATCTAATAAATAATTTTAAAAAGTACAAAATTAGGTATTAGTTTACATGGTTCTGACTCTACCTTAGATTTGGAAAGATGAAAAGCGTGTATTTTGGGTGATAGGGTGGGTAATGGGGGACCAGGAGGAAGAAAGGTACAAATGTATTAGCTCATTTGAACCTAGAAGATAAATTCCATTATCTTCTAGTCCCTTTGTACCTTTGTCAGAATTTAGAAAGGTTGGAATTGCCAGTGGTTTTGGTTTTATTACCTGAGAACTTGAGAGCAATAGAAGGAGGAGGTGCCTGTGCTCTCTGTTTGCCAAAGAGATAACTGACTCCTTTTCCCATTTCTCTTTCTTAGAGCTGGTATGAAGTCTGCAGGCAGTTCTGGCAGCATTTGCTTTTTATGGGGGACAATGGCTAAGGAAGTGGTCTGCTACTGACTTCTGAAGTTGAGCTCTGCAGCCTTTATCCTCCACAGCTGCCTCACATAGTTTTGATTCTTGCTGAGAAAGGCAGTTGTTAGGTTTGGAAATCTTCAGATTCCAGAGCCAGCTGGACAGCTGAGCCTCTGGTAGCTATTTCCCAAACTGCCAGCCTCCTGTTCCTTCATCTCCCTGGGCCCCTTCTTTTTTACTTTGAAGCAATATCCTATATTTAGTGAACTAACCAATTTGAGGTTAGAGGAAATTTGATGGGGGAGTCTCTCCCACATTAAAATTCTGGATGGATGGAGAATTTGGGCCCAGGAACAAGATTTATCCTGTTAAAAAAATTTAACACCTTCTTCATCAAGCATACTCCATATGACAGCTTACAGTGTTATGAATGTCCCTCTAGCTCATGGGTGAGAAGCAGTGTTTATTTTTGGGTGTCCTGAAGAAAATATTTGGGGGAAGGAGTGGGGAGAAGTTCAGTCAGCTCCATTTATGGTTGAGCAATGCTTGGTATTCTACAGAAGGGACCACATGGACAGTGGAAGAGAGTTTAGCATTCTGATGGTTCACCTCTTGCACCTTCCATTCTGATAGCTAATTAGGGACACCTCATTAGCTATCAGAGTGGAACAAGTATTTACCAGGCTGACATGAGCCTCAGCCCTGCATCCTGCATCTTCTGCTTTCCCAGCCTGCTGAGTCACCACCTAGGAATGGCAGTAGCCAGGTTACCACCTGGAACACCTGGAGCACTCTTGGCATAATGCACTGTTGACTGGTCTTGGTCTCCTAGACACAGCTTGGGCCTCTCCAGGCCTGTTGGAGTGATAGGCTGGGTCTTAGCTCTCCTTCCAGCTTGTTCCACAAGGCACTGACCTACTTTTCAGGGACAATTAAGTGTTTGTGAGCAAAAGAAGGCGGTGACCTGAGTGAAGGTGAACCAGAGCTGCATTAAACAAACATTTGGAGTTACTTTTTCCATCTTACACAGGAGGGCCCATCTTGGTCCAAATGGAATGGCAGACCAGCCTGATTGTGGGGGCCACATTCCAGATGCTTATCAAGATAGCCAACTAACCCTTGAATTTTTATTCTATCAGTGTACCTTAATATCAGAAGTTACTTTTAATAATCATTGTACCCCTTGTCTTTGAGCGATAGGAAAAGGTTTGGAAGGAAGTTGAGGCTCTTAGAGTGAATCATTGATATAAGCTAGCTTTTGATATACCTTTTGGTGTATCAGAGATACACTTTTTGGTGACAATGTCTGGTTCATTTTTAACATCTTAGAGAGGATTGGAATCTCTTTTTCTTTTTGTATCAGGCCAGGTTAATAGGATAGATGGGAGGCCAGATCTTTAGAGAATGAGCAAGTGGCTTGTTTAGACTTTCCTGTCCTTGTGAGGTGAGGACTCAAGGATTAGATTCAGTCTTTCCATTTGCAGTGAAAGGAAGTAAACTCACTTTCCCACCTTCATCCTGGAGGTTACTTAGGTCATTTGCAGATCCCAACTTCTGTCTCTCTATTGAATACACTTCTTATGTTCAGATTGCCCTGGCTGTTACACCTTACCACTGGGGGAAAGATCCAAGGCTCTGGGAAGGACAGTGACACTTGTCCTACACTGGCTAGTTCCAAAACCCTGACGGAATTGCCAAGCCAGCAATTAGGTAATTTTTTTTTTTTTTAAATAGAGTCTTTCTCTGTTGTCCAGGCTGAAGTGCAATGGTGTGATCTCCGCTCACTGCAGCCTCCGCCTCTGAGGTTCAAGTGATTCTCCTGCCTCAGCCTCCTGAGTAGCTGGGCCTGGTGGCATACATTACAGGTGCATGTCACCATGCCCAGCTAATTTTTGTATTTTTAGTAGAGGCAGGGTTTCACCGTGTTGGCCAGGCTGGACTCGAACTCCTGACCTCAGGTGATCTGCCTGCCTCAGCCTCCCAAAGTGCTGGGATTACAGGTGTGAGCCACAGCTGGCAATTTCTTAAACTTTTATTTTTGGCAACTCCCCATACATGAGAACTCTAATAATCTCCTAGTCAATAAAAAGAAAAATTATTGAAGTTATTGATATTGCACCCAGAGATCCAGATCAAATCTTAAGGAAAAAGCTTAGGAGGAGAACTTCATCCTGCCACTCTCTTTCATTGAAATTTCCTTCTAACAACATCTGAGGGGTGTCAGCCCCATTTGAACAACTAGTTTATTTATCATAACATGGCGTGGAAGTCTGTGTGGCATCAATTTTGGTCTTTTTTTTTTTTTAAAAAAATAGAGACAGGGTCTCACTATGTTGCCCAGGCTGGTCTCGAACTCCTGGGCTTAAATGAATCTCTCTCCTTGGCCACCCAAAGTGCTGGGATGGCAGATGTGAGCCACTGTGCCTCACCAGTTTTGGGCTTATAGATGACTAAGTCTTTTGGTGGAGGGTATTTTAGGTGACATGCAATTGCTCCTTTCCTCCTAGACATCCAGAATCTGGTCACAACCTCCTTTTTTCCACTTCTTTCCTTTATGCACATTAAACCTGTTCTCTGCTATTTCACAGTCTTATCAGCCCCTTTATGGGGTCAGTGCTTCCTGACCTATCATGTCGAATAGTACTTGTACTGGTGTTATGTACAATAGTGCTTGTACTGGCATTCTCAGATCTCTTTTTTTTTCTTACACACCTTTCTTTTTCATTCCCAGTGCTGGACCTGTGTTTATTTTCTCCACTGAGCTACTTAGTGCCACTGCATAACATTGTGCTTACTGACTCTATTACACATTTATGAGTTCTAGCCACAGCTTGGCTCTCATTCCTATCCTGACACCTTATTATTCTCTTCTGGTTGACTGCCATTCAGTTTTTCTACAGCAGCGATTCCAGACTTTCACCATTCTCTTCAAACTTGTTACTCCACCCCACCTTATTATAAACTCTCAATAAGTCTTTAGCCTTTTAGGTCTGAATTTATCTGTAGCCTTTACCAGTCCTCACCACATTCCCTCCTATTTTCAGAAGCAGGTCTCTGGGCATATATGTATATATTTTGCGTTCTTAGTTTCTTCTTTCCTAGTGACTCTTTGTAACTATGTTCGGGTTTTCTCCATCCTAACATAATTCCTTTAAGCTTATCTCTTCTTCCGACTAACGCTCTGTGCTTTTTTTTTTCTTTACCACCAAACTACCTCAACAGCCTTTCTTATGCTCCTTTAGTCATGATGAGCCACTGTAGCCAAGCTTTGTGCCCACCATCCCAGTGAAAGGCTCTTGCTTGTGATGACTTGTTTGCAGAACTCAGCAGCCTCTTTTTATTCTCATGCTGTTTCATCTTGCCACAGCATTTGACACCATTTGGACTTCTTTCTTTCCCTGACTGTGTGCTGTCTCTGGATGAGTTTACCTACTCTGGTGATTTCATTTAGGAACTTTTTCTGTGTGTGCAGTGATGACTCTCTTATCAGAATCTGTAACTACCTATCATATGAGCTTTTCTCCGAGGTCCAAACTTATATTTCCAAATGACTACTAAATTTGCATGTAATGTAACCAAAACTGACATTATACAACCACTATGGAGAATGGTTTGGAGAATTAAAAATAGAACTACCGTACAGTCCAGCAGCCCCACTCCTAGATATATACCCAAAAGAAAGGAAATCAGTATATTGAAGAGATATCTGGACTCCCATGTTTATTGCAGCCAGGATTTCGAAGCAACCTAAGTATCCATCAACAGATGAATGGATAAAGAAAACGTGGGCCAGGCACAGTGGCTCACGTCTGTAATCCCAACACTTTGGGAGGTTGAGGTGGGTGGATCACTTGAGGTCAAGACCAGCCTGGCCAACATAGTGAAACCCTGTCTCTACTAAAAATACAAAAATTAGCTGGGTGTGGTGGTACATGCCTATAGTCCCAGCTACTCAGGAGACTGAGGCAAGAGAATTGCTTGAATCCAGGAGGTGAAGGTTGCAGTGAGCTGAGATCACATCACTGCACTCCAGCCTAGACAACAGAGTAAGACTCTGTCTCAAAAAACAAAAAAAGAAAGAGAAAGAACATGTGGTATTTATACACAATAGAGTACCAGTCAGCCATGAAAAGGAATGACATTCTGTCATTCGCAACAACATGGATGGAACTGGAGGACATTATGTTAAGCGAAATAAGCCAGGCACAGAAAGACAAACATTGCATGTTCTCACTTATTTGTGGGAGTTAAAAATTAAAACAATTGAACTCATGGGGTTAGAGAATAGAAAGATGGTTAGCAGAAGTTGGGAAGGCTAGTTGGGGATGGGGTCGCAGGGAAGTGGGGGATGGTTCACACCTGTAATCCCAGCACTTTGGGAGGCCGAGGTGGGCAGATTGTGAGGTCAGGAGATCGAGACCATCCTGGCTAACATGGTGAAACCCCATCTCTACTAAAAATACAAAAAATTAGCTGGGCATGGTGGCATGCACCTGTAGTCCCAGCTACTCAGGAGGCTGAGGCAGGAGAATCGCTTGAACCCTGGAGGTTGAGGTTGCAGTGAGCCGAGATTGTGCCACTGTACTCTGGCCTGGGTAACAGAGCAAGACTCCGTCTCAAAAAATAAAAAATAAAAGACTGAATAAGACCTAGTGTTTGCTAGCACAACAGGGTGACTACAGTAAAAAATAATTTAATTGTTCATTTAAAAATAACTAAAAGAGTATAATTGGATTGTTCGAAACACAAATTGCTTGAGGTGATGGATACCCTATTTACCCTGATGTGATTAGTATATATTGCATACCTGAATCAAAATATCTCATGTAACCCATAAATATATACACCTACTGAGTACCCACAAATATTTGTCTTCCTTTATGTTTTCCTTTCTTTCTTCCTTCCCTCTTCTACTACTCCTCTTCCCCTCCTCTTCTTCTCCCTCTCCTCCCCCTCCTCCCCTTCCTCCTTCCCTTTCTTTTCTTCCTGTTTCTTTCCTTTCCCTTTCCTTTTTCTTTTTTTCTCTTTTCCCTTCCCTTCCCTTTCCCTTTTCCCTCCTCTCCTCTCCTCCCCTTCCCCTTCCCTCTCTTTCCACTTCCTTTCCCTTTCCCTTCCTTTTCTTTCTTTCTTCCTTTTCTTTTTCTCTCTCCCTTCTTCTCTCTCTCTTCCCTTCCTTTCCCTTCCTTTTCTTTCCCTTCCCTCTTTCCCCTTTCCCTTCCTCTTCCTCTTCCCCTTTCCCTTTCCCCTTTCCCCTCCCCTTCCCGTTCCCCTTTCTCTTCCCCCTTTTCCTTTCCCTTCCCCCTTTTCCTTCACTTTCCCCTTTCCCTTTTCCATTTTCCCTTGCCCTTTCCCCTTTCCCTTCCCTTACCCTTTCCCTTTTCCTTTCCCCTTTCCCTTTCCTTTTTCTTTTTTCTCTTTTCCCTTCCCTTTCCTTTCCCTTTTCCCTCTTCCCTCCTCTCCTCTCCTCCTCTTCCCCTTCCCTCTCTTTCCCCTTCCTTTCCCTTTCCCTTCCTTTTCTTTCTTCCTTTTCTTTTTCTCTCTCCCTTTCTCTCTCTTTGCTCCCTTTCCCTTCCTTTTCCTTCCCTTTCCCTTTCCCCTTTCCTTTTCACTTTACTTTTCCTTTCCCTCCCTCTTACTTTCTCTTTCCCTCCCTCCCTCCCTCCCTTCCTTCCTTTTCCTTCTCTCTTTTTTCCCCTTCTCTCTTTTCCTTCTTTCTTCTTCAACAGATCTTGCTCTGTTGCCCAGGCTGGAGTGCAGTGGCACAATCATAGCTCACTGCAACCTGAACATCCCAGACTCAAGCTCTCCTCCTACCTCACCCCTCAGGTAGCTGGAACTACAGACACACACTACCAAGGCTGGTCTCGAACTCCTGTGCTCAAGCAGTCCTTCTGCCTTGGCATCTCATAATGCTGGGATTATAAGCATGAGCCACCCCACTTGGCCTTATTTATTTTTCACATCTGATTGGACACTAAGTTCTGTTTGTCTAGCTGAAAAATATTTCAACCGCTATTCTTTCCTGGCTGGATCCTCATCTTGTTAGACTTATGCCAGTGATCATGCCACATTTCCTCTTAAAAACTGTTTCTCAGTTTCACCCCTTGTTTTTGTTATTTTCTATGCCTTGAATGATGTTTTTACTTTTTCTGCCTCACAAATATCTATTCATACTGTAATCTTTTGTCCCAACTCAAAACTTAATAGATTTTAATGGTGTTCCTGCTTCTTTTCTTCTACCCCAACCAGTAAAAAATTTCACTTACCTTTTCATCTGAGTTCTTATGGTAGGATGTACATGCCTTTGTGCTAATACTTATCATGTTTTTTTTTTTTTTTTAAAGATGGGATTTCACCATGATGGCCAGGCTGGTCTTGAACTCCTGACCTCAGGTGATCCACCCACCTCAGCCTCCCAAAGTGCTAGGATTACAGGCGTGAGCCACCGCACCGGCTATTCTACAGTTTTCTGTTTGTTACCCTCCCCTAGACCATGAATTCAGTGATGGCAGGCTGTACTTTCTTCATCTTTGTTTTTTTGGTGCCATAACAATTGGTAGAATTGTTGGGCTATATATAGAGTTTCTGTTTTCTCCAGATAAAGAATGTTTACAAAAATCTGAAAGAACTGTGCTACTGTTGGATATCAGTTGTGGCAGAATCTCTTCTCCCCTTTTTATTTCATAAAATACTCATGTTTGTTATAGGAAGATTATAAAATAATAAATAAAATGTAATTTTTTTTTTTTTTTAAGATGGAATCTTGCTCTGTCACCCAGTCTGACGTGATCTCAGATCACTACAACTTCCATCTCCCTGATTCAAGCAATTCCCTTGCCTCAGCCTCCTGACTAGTTGGAACTACAGGCACAGGCCACCACGCCTGGCTAGGTTTTTTGTATTTTTGGTAGAGACGGGGTTTCACCATGTTGGCCAGACTGGTCTCAAACTCCTGACCTTAGGCAATCTTCCTGCCTCAGCCTCCCAAAGTGCTGGGATTAAAGGCACGAGCCACCGTGCCTGGCCTATAAAGTTAAAATGACCTAAAATTCTACCATTTATAACTGCTGTAAATATTTTTATGTTTTCTTTCAAATATTTTGTTGTACTATATGCATGTAATATATATTTTGCAAAAAAAAAATAGTTTGTAACATGTTTTCTTCACTTACTGTATGTTGAAAGTTTTTTGGTGTCAAAAATACATATCAGCATCATAATTTATTAATATGTTGCTGTCAATATTGTATGGATGCATTGCACTTGAAACAATCTTCTATTGTTGGACTTTTAGGTAATTTTGCATTGTTTGGTGTTATAAACAATGAAATGAATATACTTGCATGTATATATTTTCACACTTAATCACATTTTAAAAAAGATAAATTCCTAAGAATGGAATTGCTGAGTCAAAAGTTGTTTGTAGTACTTTAAAAAACTTTTATCAAACTACTCTTTACAAAAGTTCTACCATGTGGTTGGGTTTTACATTTCATTGAGATTTTTTTTCCCCTTTTGGTAGATTTTGTGTTGCTGTTGGAGATTTTATGCATTGGAATGATTTAATTAAGGCTGTATTTCTAGAAAGATTAATATAGCAGCATATGCAACGTGGATTGGATAAGGAAGTAAGTCAGATTTTTTGAGGCTATTTTAACAATGCAGGTGAGTGTTAATGAGGATCAGAAGGGAGAGGGTGACTCTTGAATACAGAAGAGGGTGACTAGGAGAGGCATATGGAGGAATTGATAGGACTTGAGACTCGGTTGGGTAAAGGATAGTGCCATTACTTAAAGTGGGAAATTAAAAGGAGGCATTGGCAGGATGTGATGGCACACCAGTAATCCCATCACTTTGGGAGGCCGAGGTTGGGGGATCACTTGAGGTCAGGGGTTAGAGACCAGCATGGTGAAACCCCGTGTCTACTAAAAATACAAAAAATAGCCAGGCATGGCAGTGCATCGTGTAATCCCAACTATTCAGGAGGCTGAGGTAAGGCAGGAGAATCGCTTGAACCCGGAGGCGGAGGTTGTAGTGAGCCGAGATCACGCCACTGCACTCCAGCCTGGGTGACAGAGCGAAACTCCAGCTCAAATAAATAAATGAATAAATAAAAAAGGAGGCATTGACTTTGGAAGGAAAGATACAGATTAACTTCTGGTAACTTCAGTTCTGTTTGCTGTGACATGCTCAGGTGGAAATTTTTAGGAAGCAGTTGGCACTGCAGAGATGCAGTAGAAGACAGCCAGGGTTCAGTCATCCTAGCCTGATATTTAAAGTCCTCCATAATTGCCTCTTTAGCCTCCTCCAACCACTCCTTCACATCTAAGCCAGAAAAGACTGTCTTACTCTTACCTCTTTGTTCACCACCTGCCTCAAAGCCCTCTAGAAAGTCTTTGATCACCCCACTGGAAGTTAGTTCCTAGTTTCCTAAATGTCATATTTTTTTTCTGTATTATTTGTATTGATCTTTAACATCCTATTTGTATGTATGCATTATTTTCTTCTACAGGATTGTAAACTCCTAGAAGTTGGGACTGTATCATAAACTCTCTTCTTCTTCTTGTTTTTTTTTTTTTTTTTGAGACAGAGTCTCACTCTGTCACCCAGGCTGAGGTGCAGTGTGCAATCTCACCTCACTGCAACCCCCGGGCTCAAGCAATCCTCCCATCCCAGCCTCCCAAATAGCTGGGGTTACAGGCGCGTTCCACCATATCTGGCTGATTTTTTTGTACTTTTAGTAGAAACGGGGTTTTGCCCTGTTGCCCAGGCTGGTCTCAAATTCCTGCGCTCAAGCAGTTCACCCACTTTGGCCTCCCACAGTACTGGGATTACAGGCGTGAGCCACTATGCCCAGTATAAACTCTTTTTTGTCTCTCACATTACCAGCTCTGTATTTGCACAAAATGTCCAAAAATATTTGGTGATTTACAAAGTAAATGGAATCTGCTTTAAGGTAATGGTAGTAATACATTGGATTATTGTTATTCTATACCTAATACCTACTAAAATATATAAACTTTCTCTTTTCTTTCTTTATTTCTTTTTTTTTTTTTTTTTTGGAGACAGTTTCACCATATTGGCCAGACTAGTCTCGAACTCCTGGCCTCGTGATCCACCCGCCTCAACCTCCCAAAAGTGCTAGGATTACAGGTGTGAGCCACCACGCCCAGCCTTTTTCTTTTTTTTGAGATGGAGTCTCGCTCTGTTGCTTAGGCTGGAGTGCAGTGGTACGATCTCTGCCCACTGCAGCCTCCGCCTTCTGGGTTCAAGCAATTCTCCTGCCTCAGCCTTCTGAGTAGCTGACAGGCGTGTGCCACCATACCCAGCTAATTTTTGTAATTTTAGTAGAGGTGGGGTTTCACCATGTTGGTCAGGCTGGTCTTGAACTCCTGGTCTTGTGATCCACCCACCTCAGCTTCCCAAAGTGCTGGGATTACAGTTGTGAGCCACTACACCTGGCCAATATTAACATTATTTTATGTGTATTTTGCTGTTAATTTTTCTTAAATACTCAGACATATTATGGGAGGGGGCATGGAAAACAAAAGATGTTAAGTGACAATCCCTTTCACAGTCATGTTCTTTGTTTCCCTCAGGATTTTTGAAGAATGGTATATACCTGCCCTTTAGCTTCCAACTGTCTCTGCTGTACTGAAATTGTAGTTGTCAAGGTCACCAGCCACCTCCTAATTGCCAAATACAATGGTAACTTTTCAGCTCGGATCTTACTTGACCTTTTTCTGGTACTCGACACTTTGAAACACTCCATTCTCCTTGAAAGTTTCTCCTTCCCTAACCTTTTGTAATTTTATCCTCTCCTGATTTTCTTTCTTTCTCATTTGCATATTTATCTTCCTTTGTTGACCTTTAAAGATACTTTCTAGGATTTTGTCCTTGGCATTCTATGTGGTTTTCTTGAGTGATCATATTTGTTTTCATGGCTTCAACTGCTGTGGAGACTCTGGGTCAGTTTTCTCTTCCGAGTTCCAAGCTTTCATCTCTGAGAGCTAGAGGACTTCTTTTGGATATCCTCTAAGTATCTTTTACGCAACCTGTTCTAGATGAAACCCTTTACTCTAGCAAACCTGCTTTTCTCTTTCTTATTCCATACTTTATTTAAGGCACTATCTTCTACCCAGGCACACAAGTGAGATATTTGGGAATTACTTGAGAATCTTCCCTCTCTTTGTCCATACACCCTACTGGACCCCAGCTCAAATAAATCAGTTATCAAATGTTGTATGTTTCCATTTCAAATCTGTGTCTTTTCCTTTGTTTTGATACCAGTACTACTTTCTTAGTTCAGATTCCATGACTGTAATAGTGTCTTAATTGGTTTCCTCCCTTCCTTTACTGCCACAGGGCTCTTTCTAAAATTAAAATCTGATTATAAAAATAGTCACCCTGAATCCGTTGCAATGGGTTTCCATTGTCTTTGGGGTGAATCTGGTTTCTTTAGCATGACATGCAAAGCTTTCATATCCTGCCATTATGTTTCCATGGTAGAAACGACCCTACATTCTAGCCATATTAAATTGTTTTGAGTTGCTTAAATGCTTTATGTTCTCTCATGTTTCTACTTTGTTTCCTCTGTCTGAAACACTTCTGTTCCCACCACTCTGATTCTCTATGGCTCTGAGGTCCTGGTTCAAGCATCTCCTTTGGAAAGCCTTACCTAGACCACTAGGTTTCCTTTTTGCTTTGCTTCTGTGTATCTTTATCAGCATTAGTTATACCATATAATGTGTTAAGGTTACTTGTCTTCCCCACTAGGTGATAAGCTGAGAGAGGAAAGAGATCATCCTTCGTCTCCATCCTCAGTGTCTACAAATTTGGCACAGGGTAGTGAATAAAAAACTGCTTGTTGAATATATGAAAGATTAATTTAAGAAGGATATGTGGTTAGTGGCAGTACTGGGATCAGGATTCAGAACTCATATTCTTATCTTTTATAATATACATATATATATTTTAATTTTTGATTTTTTTTGAGACGGAGTTTCACTCGTTACCTAGGCTGGAGTGCAATAACGTGATTTCAGCTCACTGCAACCTCTGCCTCCCAGGTTCAGGCAATTCTCTTGCCTCAGCCTCCCAAGTAACTGGGATTACAGGCGCCCACTACTATGTCCAGCTAATTTTTGTATTTTTAGTAGAGATGGGGTTTAACCATGTTGGCCAGGCTGATCTTGAACTCCTGTGCTCAGGTGATCCACCCGCCTCAGCCTCCCAAAGTGCTGGGATTATAGGTGTGAGCCATGGTGCCTGGTCTATTTTTATTCTTTCATTTTTTATTATTTCTTTTTCTTTTCTTTTTTTTTGAGATGAAGTCCTGTTCTTATCGCCCAGGCTAGAGTGCAATGGTGTGATCTTGGCTTACTGCAACTTCCGCCTCCCGGGTTCGAGTGATTCTTCTCCCTCAGCCTCCCGAGTAGCTGGGATTACAGGCACTCGCCACCAGGCCCGGCCAATTTTTATATTTTTAGTACAGACAGAGTTTCACCATGTTGGCCAGGCTGGTCTCGAACTCCTGGGCTCAAGCAATCCTCCTACCTTGGCTCCCAAAGTCGGGGGATTACAGGAGTGAGCCACTGTGTGTATTGCCATTCTTGTCTTTTTTTTTTTTTTTTTTTTTTTTTTTTGAGACTTAGTCTCGCTCGTTGCCCAGGCTGGAATGCAGTGGCACGATCTCGGCTCACTACAACTTCCAACTCCCAGGTTCAAGCAATTCTCCTGCCTCAACTTCCTGAGTAGCTGAGACTATAGGCGCGAGCCACCATGCCTGGCTAATTTTTGTATTATTAGTAGAGATAGGGTTTCACCATATTGGCTAGGCTGGCCTCAAACTCCTGACCTCGTGATCCACCTGCCTTGGCCTCCCAAGTGCTGGGATTACAGGTGTGAGCCACCGCACCTGGCCCAGCTGTCTTTTACACTTTTATTTTTATTTTATTTTTTGAGATGGAGTCTTGCTTTGTCATCCAGGCTGCTGTGAAGCGGCGCAATCTCAGCTCACTGCAGCCTCCGCCTCCCAGGTTCAAGCGATTCTCCTCCCTCAGCTTCCCAGTAGATGTGGTTTCACCATGTTGCCCAGGCTGGTCTGGGACTCCTGACCTTAGGTGATCCACCTACCTCACCTCCCGATGCGCTAGGGTTACAGGTGTGAGCCACCATGCCTGGCCTAAACTTTTATTTTTTGATTAACATTCACATAATTGAATTTTCAAAAGAAACAAAGATATACAGTGAAAAATCTTGTGCACAACCCTCTATACAAGCAATAAATATTAACAGTTTCTTATATCTCATTCCAGAGATGATATGTGCATTTATTTGTTCAAAAAATCAATTCAGCAAATATTTATTGACCACCTACTGTGTGCCAGGTACTGTGCTATGCTAAGGGGATAAACTGAACAGGCAAAAATTCCTGCCTTTATGGGACGTAAATTCTGTGTATTATTCTTCCTTCCTTAAAAAAATGTACATGAGAAGATGATATACACTCAGTTCTTTACCTGTTTTTGTTTTATTTATTATGTCTTGACTATAATCCATACCATCACATAAAGACCTTTTTTTCTCTGCCAGGCACTGTGGCTCACGCCTTAATCCCAGCACTTTGGGAGGCTGAGGCAGGTGGATCACTTGAGGTCAGGAGTTCAAGACTAGCCTGGCCAACATGGTGAAACCATGTCTCTACTAAAAAAAACAAAAAACAAAAAACGAAAAATTAGCCAGGTGTTGTGGCACATAACTGTAATTCCAGCTACTTGGGAGGCTAAGGCAGGAGAATCGTTTGAACCCTGGGAGGCGGAGGTTGCGGTGAGCCGAGATTGCCCCACTGCACTCTAGCCTGGGTGATGGAGTGAGACTGTCTCAAAAAAAAATGTCTTTTTTTCCTCCTGTTTATTATTTTGTTTTATGAATATATGGTGATTTAGCCAGTTCCCTATTGATGGAGAGTTAGGGTGTTACCAATCTTTTGCTATTACAGAGTGCTACAGTGAAAAACCTTGCTGTACATTTGTCATTTTGCATATGCATATCTTTAGGAAAAAATTCTTATTTTTTATTTTTTTATTTTTTAGAGATAGGGTTTCACCATGTTGGCCAGGCTAGTCTCGAACTCCTGACCTCAGCTGATCCACCCACCTCAGCCTCCCAAAATGCTGGGATTACAGGTGTGAGCCACCGCACCTGGCCCAGGAAAACATCTTAAATGTAGAATTGCTGGATCAAAGGGTATGTGTACTTATAAATTTGATGGATATTTTGATTGATTGCTTTTTTTTTTTAACTCTATGGAATATTTCTAGCCACATTGCTTTTTTAATTTTGTATAGTTCAAGCATATAGACAAGTACAGATAATGTGTAGCAGATACATATGTGCCCACTACTTATTAAACAGATGTTGACACCCTCATTGAGGTTGTGCCTATTAGGTACTTTTAGCACTTCCTCAACACTGTGATGTTCTCCCACAAAATTTTTTCTTAGACATGAGAGTAATAAGTTGCTCAGAATTCATACGCTGCCATTCTGGAGTGACCACCGTATATTCTATCTTGGAATTTCTTTTTAAACATAGCCTCATTGTTAGCAAATGGCAGCTTCAGAGGAAAGTTCCATTATGTTGCTTTTGGTGTCTGGAATCTGACTTCTGAAAAATGTTTATTTTGCCTCCTTCCTCTGCTCAAAAACAACAAAAGAATGCTACCAGAACTTTGTCATAAACCCAGTGACTTAAACAAATTAAAAAAAAAAAAAAAAAAAGGCAGTTGGTGGCCTGTGTTTCTGGAGACTTGTTTGATTTGCTGGCAGAACAGCCCAGGTGAGTTGAGCCAGCAAGTACTTTTCTTCCACTAGGTTTTTCAGAATAACCAAATGTGGTTCTCCTAAGCAGGCATCAACCTTTAGCTGACTTAATGGTGCAGCTGTATCCTCTGAGTCCAGATGGAGTTGATGAGAGAAACTATTCTTACAGGAGGTGGAAGGCTGTTGACTTGACCTCTGTTACACCTGACTGTTTGAATATGCTTTTGTGGAAATAAATTTCCTACTCTTCTATCTCTCTGCTAGAGATCTACAACCTTGTTCCAGTGGAAGGTGACTCTTAACTGTGATCTTTTCTTAGGTCCTCAGAATGCCTGGCAATGAGGCTTTTAGGTTATTTTGGGATCTTATAAACGGAGAGGGGAACCTTAGTCTCAGGTGGGATTAGAATCTGAGATCCTGTAGGTACAGATTTATCTTAAAAGCAAGTGTTTTTGCCTTTTCTCTCAATTGCTTAGTGCTTCTTGCCTCATTTGATCTTGTAGTATTACATAACCACCTTAGGGAGGAAAGGACTCAAAGGTGCCAACCATTTCTCCTTATACCCCCAGCCAAAAAGAAAAGGCTCAAATAAAGTGAGCTTATTCGAGAGTCTGTAGCCTAAAGCATGGGCTCTTTTAAAACCTCTTACGAGGTCAGGAGATCAAGACCATCCTGGTCAACATGGTGAAACCCCGTCTCTACTAAAAATATAAAAATTAGCTGGGTATGGTGGCGCTGTAGTCCCAGCTACTTGGGAGGCTGAGGCGGTAGAATTGCTTGAACCCAGGAGGCAGAGGTTGCGGTGAGCCGAGATCGCGCCATTGCACTCCAGCCAGGGTAACAAGAGTGAAATTCCGTCTCAAAAAACAAAAACAAAAAAAACCTCTTGTTGGACCCTGTAGCATAGGTCTAATCCACATCAAGTAACTCCCCAGGCCTGGAGTGGCCACAGGGGTGAGCATAGCTCTTTGTACCCTTTTTGCCAGACCTACACTTAATTCCCATTGAAGCCTCCCTTGGTCTTGCTGGTTCAGCCCTTTCTTTCTAAGTATAAGGCCTGACTTACTTTGTCTTCCTTTCTTCAGCCCTGCAAAGGCAGCTATGGCCCTGGGGACAGTCCTTTCCTCAGATGGCAAACTCATTTTCTGTCCAGTAGACCAGAAGGACAAGGTGTAATTCAACCCTTCTCTCCACCAGACACTGCCGGGGGAGACAATGAAGAAAGTGATCTTTGTTGCTCTCTGAATAGGATCTTGAAACTGGCACCTGCTTTTGTTACTGGCTTCTTAAGTCACTGGAGACATTTTTGCTGTTTCCTGGCTTAGCAGCTGCTTTGGGATAGCAGTGGCAACTGGCTGTCAGGATGTCAGTTCTGTCTCGAAGAAAATCAGCGTATTTATATGAGGAGAGTTAACTTTCCGGCCCTTAACCCACTTGTCTTCAGGGTTTGTCTGAAGAGTGAGCAGTTGGAAGTCAGCTGTGCCCTTAGTTTGATAACTCCATGACCCTCATCTTTGAATCTGAAGAGACACTGCCAATTCTACCATCCAAATACAAACCAGGCCTGACCCTGCTCAGCTTCCAAGATCAGACGAGATCAGGCATGTTCAGGGTGGTATGACCGTGGACAAAACACTGCCATTTTTTTCGTCCTGCTCTCCCTCTGATGAGACTCTGAGTTCTGGGTTCTGTCTAGCCTCTAGGTCAGTGCCTTGTACCTGGTAAGCATTCAACAAATATATACTGGATGAATGATTGAATGAATTCCTTGATCTTGCTGTCCAGGTTTAGTTTCACTGACACTGATATGTGGGTGCTCTATGGGTGGGGGATCTTTATTTTTAGGAGAAAGATTGCTTCAAAGGAATTATGGAAGGTGTTGATTTCTAGAGGGGTTTGGGGGAACTATGGGAACTCTAAGATAGCACTTGTTCTCTCCTCATTGGTCTACATCTTTCTGCTCGATTTTAACTCTCTGCTGATGAACTTGCCCTGTTTCAGGAGCAGTATCCTGAACCTGACTCAATCTGGGCTCTGTCCTTGAGCAGGGTAAGGGATTTTTTTTTTTTAACAGCCTCCTGTCACTGTAGATTGAGAAGCCCTCAGGACCACATCTCATGCACTGTAGTCTGGACTTCCTGATCTGGCTGCATTCAGTCAAGTTCCACTCAGCTCTTAGGTGTCTGTGCCTTTGTAAGGGCTGTTAGATACAGAAGAGCTTTTTTTTTTTCCCCCTTTGTCAGCAGCTGGCCAGAGAATGCCTATTAGCCTGCCAAATTCTAAGTCTTTCACGTTTGTCTGTCTGTGTCTGGAACTTAGGGCAGAATCTCCTACCACCTGAGGTTATGTCTCACTATTTGCCTTTGTGAGATCCATTGGAGGATAAAAGATGAATAGCCATGAAGGGCGTACAGAGATATTGAACTATGGTTCTTTGAAATGCTGCGATTCTGAGGAAAGATCCCTGGTCTCCGAGAATACAACAGAAGCCAAACCATTGCACCACCACTCTCCTTTTCCAAGAGCCTCTTTGGAACCATCACTCATTCCATAGTTCCAAACATCCTTGTTTTTGTTTAATTTTTATCTGATAAATGTTATTAAACAATTTTAATGGTGAAACACACAGAGGAAATGACAAACTAGCATGTGTTGTCTTTTAAATGCACTTAGTTTAAGTGATTAAGTCAGTTTCTGCTTTTAGATTGCTGTTGTCTAGTCTGCTTTCCTTCTTTAAGTGGGAGGAGCATCTGAATAGACTTTTACGGAAAAAGCAAAAGGGACCAGCTCTTCTCTGGCTGATTGATCATTCCTTTACCTCTTACTCTTTTCAACACTTAAATTCAGATTGTACTATGTTAATTGCTTTCAGATCATGACACAGAAGAGATCTTCAGGTCAGTTCAGGAGTTCTTTCGCTGAGGTCCGTTTGATACTTCTCCACTTGGAAACAAAAGTTTGTATATAGATAAATATATATCTTTTTCTAGGGAAAAGTATCCTTAGTTTTCATCAGATTCTCACTGGAGTTTATGACCTAAAAAAAGTTAAGACTTAGTATTTTATAAGAATTTGGGGGCCTGGGATGGTGGCTCACACCTGTAATCTCAGTACTTTGGGAGGCCTAGGCAAGATGGTCACTTGAGTCCAGGAGTTTGAAACCAGCCTGGGCAACATGGCGAGACACTGTTTCTATAACAAATATAAAAATTAGCCAGGCATAGTGGGGTGTGCCTGTAGTCCCAGCTACTTAGGGGGCTGAGGTGGGAGTATTGCTTGAGCCTGGGAGGTCGAGGCTGTGGTGAACCAAGATTGTGCCACTGCACTCCAGCCTGGGTGATAGAACAAGACCCTGTCTCAAAAACAACAAAAAAAGAATTTGGGTCTCCTGTGTCATATAACTAAGTTAGTGGCAAAGTTGAGATAGACTCTGAGATCCTGGGATTGACTCTACAAGAGTCTATATTTGTCTTTTTTACTAAGTCTGGTGTAACTTACGCTCTTTAAGCACTAAACTCCCTTTTAACCTGTTTATCTTGCTTATCAAATTGCTTTTTGTTTTTTTGAGACAGAGTTTTTTGCTCTTGTTGTCCAGGTTGGAGCGCAATGGTGCGATCTCGGCTCACCTCCACCTCCTGGGTTCAAGCAATTCTCCTGCCTCAGCCTACTGAGTAGCTGTGATTACAGGCATGTACCACCACACCCGGCTAATTTTTTATATTTTTAGTAGAGATGGGGTTTCTCCCTGTTGGTCAGGCTGGTCTTGAACTCCCAACCTCAGGTGATCCGCCCGCCTTGGCCTCCCAAAGTGCTGGGATTGCAGCCATGAGCCACCACGCTGTGCCTCAAGTTGCTTTTTGAGAAAATAAACCACGTATTTGTGTTCCCTCGTAACTCCTGATACTCACATCTGCACAAAGTAGTTCCTTGCAAAAACTAGTACCTTGCTCGTTCTGTTGACTGACTAGTAGCACTGGAAGGCACAGAAGCTTGGGTTGGTTATTACTTTCCCTTTCCATTATCTTTTTATTTTCCTAAGTTGGGATCTCACTCTGTCACCTAGGCTGGAGTGCAGTGGCACAACCACAGCTCACTGCAGCCTCAAATTCCTGGGCTGAAGTGATCCTCCCACCTCAGCCTCCCCAGTAGCTGGGACTACAGGCATGGGACACCATATCTGGCTAACATTTTTAGTTTTTGTAGAGATGAGGTCTCACTGTATTGCCCAGGCTGGTCTCAAACTTCTGGGCTCAAGCAGTCAGCCCACCTTAGCCTCCCAAAGTATTGGGATTGCAGGGGTGAGCCACCACATCCAGCCCCTTTCCATTATCTTAGCAGCTATTATAATTATTTAGCCTGATCTTTTTAAAATTATTATTATTTATTCATTTTTTTCTTTATTTAGCCTGATCTTTTTAAGTTGGCGTACTCCCTTTTCTGTTTTTACAATGCTACTTACACCGTTTCTCCACCTGCATCCAACCTGTATAATTGGGAGTTTTGCAGAGCAGTGTATTTGGTATGCTGTGAACTCTTCCCTAGGTTACTCAGCAGCATCCTGTGAGCCAGGTTGTCTTAAAAACTTCAAATCTTGGTTGGGATGGGGTGGGTGTTTCTCCCATTTGAGGGATTGTTCGGGGGTTTGACTCAGTTGATGGCTCCTCAGTTTCTAGTATGCCAAGGCTTTTGTGGTAAGATGAACAAGAATTTTTCAAGTTCAGATTTGGGGAACATCGCTTCTTGCCATGCTATCTGATTGGTGTGATGGGTGCCCTTTGGGCAGATTACTTAACCTCTGTTTACATTTTTTTTTTTTTCTGAGACAGGGTCTTATTTGTCACCCAGGCTAGAGTGCAGTGGTGTCATCTCAGCTCACTGCAGCCTCAACTTCCCAGGTTCAAGTGATCCTCCTGCCTCAGCCCCACAAATAGCTGGGACTATAGGAGTGCACCACCACACCTGGCTAATTTTTTTGTAGTTTTTGTAGAGACAGGGTTTCGTCATATTGCTCAGGCTGGACCTCTGTTTTCTTATTTGATAATAAAAAGTTGCAATTATTTTCATAAAATACTTTCAAGATGAGTCTAATAATGCAGATGAACCATTTTACAACAAACATGCTATAGAAATTTAAGGATATTGCCCCTCTGATTATAATATGGGTAGCTTATCATAAGAGCCTTTGACTATTGGAATGGTCATCTTTTTGAGGCCAACAGTAGAAAGAAATTTGCAGTAGTGACTGACACATTAAAGCAACCCAAAAATAAATCTGAGTGAAATAGTATCTTGGAGTTGGGGACATGTGGGTGATACCTGGGCTACATTTTCTCTCTGGTTATCTATGGAGAGGTTCTGCCTTCCTCAATGGTTGTGCTTTTAGCATTTCAGGAATGAGCTTGATGGTTCCTGCTTCTTCCCTCCTCCTGCCTCGAACTGCCTTGATAAACAGTGTCTCCTCTGTTGTGTGGCTGTATTCCAGTCTATAAACAGGACTGCTGTAAGGAGAGTGCAGAGTATTGTTTATTTTGTAAAACCTGTCTCGTTGTCATGTAATATTTGCTCAAGAGCTGCTGTTGTGGTGACATTCTTGTGGTGAGCAGGGCTCTTTAAAGATTTTGATCTCAAACGTTAAATGAGCCCCTGACTGGTGTCCTGAAAAGCATTTAACCTTCTCTCCCTAGAATTTAAGCAAGAGGAGCAGGAATCCTAGTGGAGCTTGGGCTGGGGTCTAGAGATGAGGTGGCAGATGATAGGCAGGGGCTGTTGTGGTCCCGTAGTTCATTTGCACAAAGGAGGGGCTGGCTTCTCCCGGGGAGGTATTTCCGCTCACTGGAACAAATGCGGGCGCTCAAAAGGCTTTAATGTAATGAGACTTCTCTGGTGACGTCACTTGTAAATGTGGTCAAAGTCCAGTTCTTAGGGGCTAGTAGAAGCAGGAATAGAGATCCGTCGGTTTGCATTCTTTCACTTCTCCGCTGTCACTGTGCATGGTGCCTACTTTCAGCCAGTGAACCAGCACAGCTGGGCCCGGCATGAATGCTTACAAGTATCAGAAGTTCCTGGAGGGACTCAACAACCTTAGAGGTATTATAAGGCTTCAGGCTCCCTACCCTTTGTCCTTGCTGATTATGTGAACGCTTATTATGGTGTGTGTTGTATGGGGTCTGCAAAGCCCTCCTGCTCTGAGCCAGCCATATTTTTTTTTATGTGTTAAGGCAATTAAACAGAAGGGATAGAGTTTGTAAATGCAATCCTAAGTTAGTAGGAGAGAATCCCCTCAGGTACTTCAGCAACAGCCTGTTTTGCTTGAATGGATAAATAAGAAATGTCCCCTGCATTCTTGAGCTCAGAGGGCTCAGGGCACTCCCTGTTTTCTTTGAGGTGTCCAGACAGTGTGGGTAGGGCCCTGCAGCCTCACCTAGGGTGTAGTTAGGTTTCTTGGGCCAGGTTTTCCAGTGTCTACAGTGAGTCAGAGTCCCATGTGGAGAGAACAGGAGTTGGGAGTGGGGAGGAGGGTGGAGGGAGGAATGCAGCTTGATGATCTATAGATACAGCCTTTGTAAAGGGTAAATCAATGACTTTGAAAGAGGCAGCTTTTTATTAAAGTAATATTTAAAGGAAATAGTGTTTTCTCTGCATCATTGGCAAATTCTTCACTGATAAGACAGGAGAAGAATGTACTCAGATGTGATGTAGGACTTTTTCTGGGTACTAAAGAGAAAAATGAATGAAATCTTTTTATATTCGCTTCTCTAATTAATAAGTGATTTTATTTCCATCTGCAGAGGAGGGTGCTCAAACCATTTTTCTTTCATCAGAAGTTAGGATTCTGGACCCAGAGCAACCATGGGGTGTGGAGAGAGTGGGAGGAGGTAAAGGGAGAAAAGGAGTAAACTGGGTTTTTTCAGGGACGAGGAAAGTGGCAGACAGGGTGTGGGCAGGAGATCTGTAATCCCTTCCTGCCAGGGTATATAGATATTTTACTTTCTTTCATTATCTATTGAAGAACTCAGATTCTAAGAAACATATGTGGAGAGCTTTGTATGCTATAAAGAGATATATTGGCCAGGCATGGTGGCTCGCACTTGCAATCCCAACACTTTGGGAGGCTGCGGTGGGAGGACTGCTTGAGCCCAGGAGTTCTAGACCAGCCTGGGCAACAAAATGAGACCCCCATCTCTACAGAAATGTTAAAAATTTAGCTGGGCATGGTGGTATGCACCTGTAGCCTTAACTACTTGGGAACCTGAGGTGGAAGGACCACTCTGAGGTCATCTTAGAGGTACAGAACCCAAATAACACAGCAAAGAGACCCAGAGTCTGGAGTGAGAAGAGTGCTGCTGTCTGGTGCTAGAGACCATGTGAAGAAGGGACGAATACCCACATCTGACCAAGCATATGTGTAAAATGCATCTAGGCACCTTCCTCTCTGAGAAACAGCAGTAGTATGGTGCTTTAGGGTGAAGGCAATAGATGTTTTCTCATCACACTACTACCCACCCTGAATGGAGTTCTGTTTTCTATCTCACATTCACTATTGTTTGCTCCATTCACTTATATACACTGCATAACAGTCTTTATAGCATAAAATGTACAATATATAGCAGTTTCTCTTCACGCAAAGAAAATAACAGATTTAAACTCTCTTTACTACTGGAACCTGAGTCTTTTTCAGGTGGGAGAAGTTCCTAGAAAGAGGGTATGTAGTTTTTTCGGTTTAGTTCTTAATAGTTTTTTGGAATGTTGCTATAGGTCCAGACAAGTATTCCCCCAATTCTGGGCTGCCAGGCAGAGAGTTAGATACAAACCATTGCCTCTGTCAAATCCCCTGGTAGGTTGAGTTTCACCCACTGTGCAACATGTTTATGGCGAATGATTACTTCCCTTCTTTTCACTTGAATCTTTGCGTATTCAGGAAGGGCTGATGGAAAGAGGTAATTGGCTCCCCTCTTCATTTAGTTACTGACTACTGCTTTTCTTGGCATGGTTCAGCTGGTAACCATTCCTCCATCTAGTGGGTAACTGTTGAAGGGAATCCAGTGGGAGAATAGAGACATTGTACAAGTTTTTGAAGTTCTGATCCCCAAATTCCTATGAATTTTTGATGTTTTGATGCCAGGGTTGGGGCGCAATATATTCCACTACTGCTGCTTTTTCTGGAGGGCTTTAACTTCTATTTCTCAAACCTGCCCAAAACTTTAGTTATTGGGGTTATTTCTGCCCAGATGGACCTCTCTCATGGGTATGACAGGTAAACTATTGGCCCAAGTCCTGCTTTTTGTCAGAGTCCAGGCCTGTACATTGACTGAGATAATTAGGTAATTAGGGATTGATTAGGGAGGCAGAGAAGTCGAGTGATGAGAAAGTAGTTCATTAGCCTTTGCTAAGAAAAATTTGTGATAGGACTATGAGATGATAACTGACTTTTAAAGGAGAAATATAATGGCCAGGTACAATGTCTCATGCCTGTATTCCCAGTGCTTTGGGAGGCTGAGGCAGGAGGATCAGTCGAGACTAGGAGTTTGAGGCCATCCTTGGCAACAGTAGCAAAACTCTGTCTCTACAAACAACACAAAAATTAGCCATGCATGGTGGTGTGCACCTATAGTTTCCGTTTCAGCTACTTAGGAGGCTGAGGTGGGAGGATTACTTCAGTTGGGGATTTTTGAGGCTGCAGTGAGCTATGATCATACCACTGTACTCCAGCCTGGGTGACAGAGTATACCTTGTCTCTCTCTCTCTCTCTCTCTCTGTCTGTCTCTTTTTTTTTTGTAACCTCCACCTCCTGGGTTCAAGCAATTCTTGTGCCTCAGCCTCCTGAGTAGCTGGGATTACAGGCATGAGCCACCATGCCTGGCTAATTTTTTGTATTTCTAGTGGAGGTGGGGTTTTGCCATGTTGTCCAGGCTGGTCTCAAACTCCTGATCTCAAGTGATCTGCCTGCCTCAGCCTCTCATAGTGCTGGGATTACAGGCATGAGCCACTGTGCCCTGCCCTGCTCCTGTTGCTTAAATAGATAGATTAAAAAGAAAAAAAAAGAAATATACCCCAGCATACTTATGTACTTTCGCCCCTCTCTTCCTTTGCATATACTGTCTTATTCCCTCTTCCCATTATTTTTTTCTCTTTGTACCAAATTTCTGCTCATCTTCCAATGCCTTGCCCAAGTCTCACTTTTCCTCCATAAGTTTTGTTTTTGTTTTTGTATTCCCAGTAGAATTATTCTGTTTCCCTCATCTATGTTGCCATGGTACTTTAAACATACTTATTTTACAGTATATCACATTATATTTTTGTTACTTTATTAAACATTTGATTTTCCTGTTAGTCTTTACTTCTTGATCAAGTATCTGTAACTTTTGTAGGCTTCAGTTTTTTCATCTGTAAGAATGGGGATCATAGAATTTACAAGATGTTGTGAGGCCGGGCACCGTGGCTCACACCTGTAATCCCAGCACTTTGGGAGGCCAAGGCGGATGGATCATCTGAGGTCAGGAGTTTGAGACCAGCCTGACCAACATGGAGAAACCCCGTCTCTACTAAAAATACAAAATTAGCCAGGCGTGGTGGTGCATGCCTGTAATCCCAGCTACTCGGGAGGCTGAGGCAGGAGAATTGCTTGAACCTGGGAGACAGAGGTTGCAATGAGCCAAGATCGCACCATTGCACTCCAGCCTGGGTAACGAGCAAAACTCCGTTTCAGAAAAAAAACAAACAAAAAAAGGTGTTGTGAGGATTAAATGAGATAGTGAATATAACATCTGATGCAGACTAGGAGACTGATAGATGTTAACTATACTGTTTCTAAAGGCAGGAACTGTGTGTCATTTATCCTTGAGTCTGCTTCACCTAGCATAGTGCCTGGCACATAGTAAGCATAAAAAGAACATTTGGGGCATTGAATTGAACTAAACTCATATATTTAAATGTTCTTCAGTAGTCACCATAAGAGGTTGAAAAATATTCTAACAATGGTACCTATGCTGCACACTTTTATTTAAGCATGCTTTTTGTGGGTTTCCTCTTCAGTGCCAGGTTCTGACCCTCATAAGAAGCTCCATGGTCATTTTATAGTCATACCTAATTTTTGGTCAAAATATGATATTTGATCCAAGATAAAATTAAACCCAAATCTTAAAGAATGAAAATGTACTATCGAAAACGTTGGAAAGATGATACTACTAGTCTGTAGGTAGTTACAGATCAGGAGTTCCAGGTATTTTGAACAGCAGCAATATTGTTGAATAAGTGGAAAAGGTGACTACTGCAAAAGAACATGGTCCTTTTTGGGTTCTATTAGTTCTGCTATGTTTGTCAGATCATGTTTCTCATTATCTTATAGCTTTGCTTGGGACATCCACTTAGTCTGCCAGCTGAGAAGCCCGTGCCCTGTTACCACATCCAGTCAAGCAGGGGAAGCTCTCACACCCCAACATATACCCTCAAAGAGTGGATTTTTTTAAGCCGGGGGGGTGGGCGGTGCTTTTTCCCCCTCTTCAACTGGGCTTGGAAAAAAGACTTTTTTGACTTTTTTTGCTGATGTTAAGTAGATGCACTATCTTGTCCTTATAGAAAGCAGGGAAAAATAAACTAATAAAATCACCAACATCCTACAAATTACTAGGTTCATATTTTGCTATATTTCCATCATCTTTTCTCTATCCATATGTATATAATGTTGCTTTTATATATCTGTTGTTGTAGTTCTCTGTCTTGCTCTTTGTTATTTTGTGAGCATTCTTTATACCTTTATCTCATCATGATTTTTCACAGTTTTATGGAATTCCATCAAATGGAAGGTTCATTTACTTAACATTCCAGTAGTGGGACTTGTACATTTCTAATTTTTCACTGCTATGATAACGAACATCCTTGCAAATAAATTATTCTGTGCATTTCTGATATTTTTAAAGGATAGATTTCCACAAGTAGAATTACTGGGTCTTAATCCATGTATTCAAAGCTCTGGATGTTGGCTTTTAACTTTATTTCACTTTTAAAATTTACTGAGAGTAAGAAGAGGATACCTGTAACACTGAATACGTCTCTGATAGCTCTTGGCCCCTTGTCCTCTAGGGATAGTCCTGTCTTCAGGCTTAGTGGCCAGCTGGCTCAGATGTTTTATTATCCAGTTAATTTAGTGGTGGAACAGGTGCCAAGTGGCGTTCTTACTTAGTCAGCAGCTCCCATCATGTCATCGTAGTATCACTGCACTGCTTTACTCTGAAGCTTTTCTCACAGCAACTCTTAAGCATTTAAATATCTTCATTGATCCTTCCAACTCTGGTACCCTTTTCTCTTGTAGTGGGGAGAGACCCATTAATGTTGATTGGGAAACCGGTGGCAAGAATGACCGTCAATATTGTACAGAAATTCCAGATTAGAACCCTAGATTGGTACCAGATTGAGATTCTCTTTGCTTTCCTGCTGTTACCTAGCTAATAAATTGGGCCAGCTTAATTTGATAAAATAGGTTGACAAAACTTTACTGTGTCAACACCCCTGCTTTGGTAGATTTCTACCTCTGGAAGAACTGGAACTGGTGCTGTGTTTTAAATCAGTGTATTACACCCAAGTATAAATCAGCTTCTGTTACATGGGCCTTAGAGTAGAATTATAGACTTGATGAGAGTACATGCTTGTTTCTGACTTAGAGTTGACATCCTGGAGCAGACAACGTGAGGTTTTCTAGCTGATGATAGACTGGGGATGTTTGGAGATTAGCTGGAGGACTGAGAGAAGGCACATGTATAGGACTTTGTGTGTAGGGGGCCAGTAAAAAGTCTCTGCAGCAGTTAGTATAGTGGAAAATGGCTTGAGTCACTGACAGGCTTGCGTCCTTCATAGTGAGAACTGTCTGCCTCTCCCATTCCCAGAGCCCTTAAGCAAACCTTTCATAAAAGGGCGATTCACTCCACTGCAGGGAATCTGGAAGTCTGCATGCTTCTGGGGTGAGGCCTGTCAACACCTTTTACAGCACTAGGCTCCTAGTAGACCATGTGCTTATTTGAATAGTTGATAGTTCTGTCCTGTTCAAGTTTTTTCTCTCCTTAATTGTATACTTTTTAGGCTTACTGCATGTCACTGGGCTAGAGGGGATCATCAGCACAAACTCACTTTGGGGTTGGTTTCAGTTGCTGCTGTTTTGCAATGTGTGGGGTCATTCTATTTTTTGTTACGACTGGAGATGGTTATACTATCCCTTTTTCTCAAAGAGTAGGCCTATATAGCTAACAAGCATACATTATCATTTTCCCCTCATCCTTGATTTTGTTTTCTTATAAAGTAGACATTAGTATTAAAGGGTTAAGGCCCTCATCTTCACTATGCTGCTGCAGTTTCTACTGGTTATTGGAGAAACCCCAGGCTGATAATACTAATTTTATGCCTATTACTCATTGTAACAACTGTGGGGTTGATACTTTCAATGCATACCAGTTGTTAAATACCGTCTTTTGCTCATTGTGGGATGGCAGGAACCTTTTAGACTTCTTGGTTTGAAAATTCTTTGATTTGAAATATCACTTTTTACAGTTTGTTAACAACTTTAATTGCCTCACTCCCTGATCATTCACTGTTGCATTCACTGGAAGTCTCCATCTCCTTCCTTCCTTTCATTGAGAACTTTCTGACAGGATACAAAGATTATTGACAGTCCCTGTCTTTGAGGGATTATCAATCCATAGTCTAGCGGGGAGACTGTAGAGGACACTAGATTTTTTTTTTTTTTTTTTTTTTTTTTTTTTTTTTTTTTTTTTTTTTTTTTTTTTTTTTTTTTGAGACAGTCTTGCTCTATCACCCAGGCTGGGGTGCAATGGTATGATCTCTGCCCACTGCAACGTCCGCTTCCCAGGTTCAAGTGATCGTCCTGCCTCAGCCCCCTTAGTAGCCGGGATTCCAGGTGTGGACCACCATGCCTGGCTAATTTTTCGATTTTTAATAGAGACAGGGTTTTACCACGTTGCCCAGGCTGGTTTTGAACTCCTGACCTCAGGTGATCCACCTGCCTTGGCCTCCCAAGGTGCTGGAATTATAGGCATAAGCCACCATGCCTGGCTGGCACTAGATATTTATTGTGAAATGGAATTTCGCTCTTATTGCCCAGGCTGGAGTGCAATGGCGTGATCTCAGCTCACTGCAACCTCCGCCTACTGGGTTCAAGCCATTCTTCTGCCTCAGCCTCTTGAGTAGCTGGTATTTGCCTGCTACCACACCTGGCTGATTTTTTGTATTTTTAATAGAGATGGTGTTTCACCATGTTGGTCAGGCTGGTCTCAAACTCCTGACCTGAGGTGATCCACCCACCTTGGCCTCTCAAAGTGATGGGGTTACAGGAGTGAGTCACTGTGCTCAACTAGCACTAGATATTTTTAGGGCAGAAGAATGGCATAAACAACTAGGGTGGGTATTTTTTTGAGGGGTCGGATGGGGAGAGATAACTAGCAGCAGAGTGAAAGATCATTTATAGGGATCATTTACAGGGAAGTGGGGATATAGCTAAGCCAGTAAGTATGTACCTGATTTTAGTTTGTTTCAGATGCAGAGAAGTGAGAGAAGAGCAGCCATGTGAAATATTTTTAAAAGAGAATTTGGTTTTTAGAAACATTTTATGTTGAATGCTAGCTAGAAGTAGAGATCTACTTTACCCCCACAGCTCAAGTTGAACCTGACCCTTATGTTGTGCAATGCTTTGTGTTTGGATAGCTATTTCCTGGGACTGGTCAGGTGATGCACTTCAGCATGAGGCCTGTGTAGTAGCTGAAGAGTAGTGGCCCAAGGTGGCTGTCAGTGATAAGAGGAGAGAAGAAGCCTGTTTAGCTGTGGATAGGGCCTTTGTTTCCTCTGAGATTCTCTGGTCTACTCTCCCTAGTCCAGGGCTCCATCTTTACATAATTCTTTACAGATAGATTTGAAGTGCCAACTTCATTCTGTGTTGGAGTGCTGGCATTGGACACTGTTGATTACATTCCTGCCTGTTTAAAATACTCTCTCCCTTTACCTTCAGTGAGAGTATTTATGGTTCCTTTACCTATTTGATTGTTGTTTGTCTGCTTTGTTGGGTCTTTTTCTTCTTCTGACTCTTAACTGTGGCAGTTTTCTTTTTCTTTTTTTTTTTTTTTTTGAGACAGAGTCTTGCTCTTGTTGCCCAAGCTGGAATGCAGTGGCATGATCTTGGCTCACTGCAACCTCTGCCTCCCTGGTTCAGACAATTCTCCTGCCTCAGCCTCCTAAGTAGCTGGGATTACAGGCACCCACCACCACACTTGGCTAATTTTGTATTTTTAGTAGAGACAGCTTTTACCATGTTGGTCAGGCTGGTCTTGAACTCCTAACTTCATGTGATCCACCCGCCTTGGCCTCCCAAAGTGCTGGGATTATAGGCATAAGCCACTGCGCCCGGCCTAACTGTGGCAGTTTTCTAAGGGGTAAGGCAGTGTAGTGAAGTGGGAAGGAACATGGGCTGGGTTCAAATATGTGTCTCTACGTTTAATCAGCTGAGTGACCTGGGGCAAGCCTCAGTTTTTTCATCTGTAAAACGGAGATTTTCTGAGCCTCAGTTTTTTCATCCATAAAATGGGGATAATAATATCTTCCACCTAAAATTATGAGGATTAAATGGAGTACTATAGGTAAAAGCTTCTAACACAGTGCAGACCTATATCAGTATTTTCTTATTGCTTGCTTGATTGGTTGATTGTAGAGATGGGGGTCTCCCTATGTTGTCCAGGTTGGTTTCAAATTCTTGGGCTCAAGCGATCCATCCCCTTGACCTCCTAAAGTGCTGGGATTATAGGTGTGAGCCAGTGCCCAACCCAAACTCAGTATTTTCAAACTAAGCTTAAATTTGGCTTTTCTGTCCTAGTCATCATTTTTTGACAGTTGAGCTCACATTGTTCCAGTCTCTGAGATGAGAAACCTTGGAGACATCTTTAACTCTTTTCTCTTCATCAACCCTCATTTTCAGTCTGTCATTGCGTTCTTTTGTTCTTCAGAATTTCTCTTAAATTTGTCTTTTTCTCCCCAGCTACTTTCCTAGTATTTCCTATTACTGAAAGTCTAAATTTGTTAAAAAGACGTTTTATGGACTGGACATGGTGGCTCATGCCTGTAATCCCAGCACTTCGGGAGTCTGAGGCAGAAGGATTGCTTGAGGTCAGGAGTCTGAGACCAGGCTAGGCAACATAGGGAGAGACTGTCTCTACAAGAAAAAAAAAATTTTTTTTTTTTTTTAATTAGCCAGACCTGGTGGCGTGTGCCACTAGTCCCAGCTACTCAGGAGGATGAGGTAGGAGGATTGCTTGAGCCCAGGAGGTCCAGGATGCAGTGAGCCATAACTGTCACTGCACTGTAGCCTGGGACAGAACAAAACCCTATCTAAAAAAAAAAAAAATACAATATTTTATGCTCTTATCCCCTTCCTGCTTCACCAGGCTTATCTCACGTAATTTCCTAGAACGCACCTTCAGCTCCACACAAACCCTGTTCCTCATTGTGTCTTATCCTCCCTCATTCATTCTCTCTCCTTGCCTTTTCTTGTGCAGTTCTCTTTACGTGGAATGCCCTTGTTCTTTATACTTAACTGAAATCTATCTATTCCTTGAAGCTTCATTTCAGGTCTTTCTTCTAATGAAGCATTCTCTTTTTATCATAGTCCAAGTTGATATATCACTTTCCCAAGCGAGTTTTATCTATTGAAATTGTAAACTTTATTGAGAGAACTGTTTTATACACATTACATTTCTGTTACTCTCATGGTGCCTCGCTCATGCCAGCCAAGTTTAAATGCTCTTGTAAAGTGTGGTGACCAAAGCGAATCACTCTTTTATTGGACAAATGTACCTACCATGTGTGCTGTGCTCTGCACTGGGATCCCAGCAATAAACAACACAGTAACAAGACAGGTTATGCTGTACAGAAGCAGACACTAGACAAATATTTGTCAGTCAACTGAATTTGTGGAAGCCAGGTTGAACTCACGTAAGGACAAATGACAAGAAGAGGGAGAATTTAGAAAATAAGATACAAATGAAATTATTATAGGAAAAAGATGTTTAACGGATTCATTCAGCAAGTAATTTATTGAATATCCACTGATATAAATGTATTCTCAGGTATTTGGGATATACCAGTGAATAAAGCAAAGTCCTTTCCCTTGTAAAGCTGATATTCTATCATTTGGAGGAATTTTCGGAAAGAAAATCACCTAATACTGGATGAAGCACATCTGTGGGAGGTCAGCAGTGAAGGGGTTAATGTGCTTCTAGGGCTCTAGGCTTTGTTGAAACAGATGGTTTCTCTGCCCTAGGGAATGTTTTTAAGGGGGATTAGAGGACTGGCCTGAGGAAGGCCTGAGACCTCTTTCCCTCACGCCATAGCACACACACCTGCTGTTCTGGCGCCTGGTGAGCTATGTAACTTGTTCCCCACTTGGTAGGCACTTGTTTGCAGGCTTGTGACTGTGACTGTAGGGCTGGCTCTAAGCTTCTGACATTCTTATTTCCCTTTCCTGATTTTATTTGTTGTCCAATAGCAAGGAAGTCCCACTTTAATTTAACAGACGTTGGGACTTGTCTGTGTTCCTTTCTGGTCCATATTTACTTTTACGTAATTGTCTGTCTGTCTGTCTGTCTGTCTGTCTCTGTCTCTCTCTCTCTCTCTCTCTCTCTCTCTCTCTGTGTGTGTGTGTGTATTTTTCTCATGATCCTATTTATGTTATTGTGGTAAAATACATATGACAAAAAATTTACCACTTTAAGTACTTTAGAGCATACAGTTCCTTGACAATAAGTTCATTCACACTGTTGTATAAACACCATGACTATTGAGTTCCAGAATTTTTCATGATCCCAAATGGAAATCCCATATTCATTAAGCAGTCATTCTCCTTCCTCCTAACCCCTGGCAACCACTAATCAGCTTTGTGTCTTGCCGGTTCTGGATTTGCTCATTCTGGATGTTTTATATAAATTTAGTCATGTGGCCGTTTGTCTCTGACTTCTTTCACTTAGCATATGCACATATTTATATTTACATGCCTTTTCCATGTATCATTATAAGAATTTTTTAAGTGTTTCCTTACAGCCAAGGAATTATAATTTTAAGTTATCTTGTGGATAATGGCTTCATTTAGCCATTCTTTTATTGTTGAATATTTGGATTGTTTCAAGTTGCTATTATTTTTAAAAATGCTACAGTGGACACCTCCGAGTGTGCTCTCCCATCTTTCAGGGAACTCTGAATGTTGCACATCAGTTGCAGAAGAGCCATTGTCCTTGATTTAGGATAGTGTGGCCTGTTTTATCCAGCTCTGTGGGAGAACAGTCAAGTAATGAATTTTATATAGATGAGAGCATTATTCTTTGCAACATAAGACCATGATCTCCAGGGAGTGGCAGGGAAAAGTCTTTTTTTCCCTGCTGTCTAGAATTCTCTGATACTCCCTATATCCCCTTGGCTGTAGGAAAGAATTGATATAGCAGTTGAAGATTAAATGTTTTATTCATTTATTCATTCAACAAGTATTCAAAAGCCTATATGCCAGACATTTGAAACTTACTGGTGAGTTGAGCTTGGCTAACCAGTGCCTTTCACTCCCTGGGCCTTTCATACCTGCCTGGGAACAGACTAGGACCTACCTCCAGAGTAATCAGAGCGGATCTGGAGGCCAGAGCCACGTGGGGCCTTATTACTTCATGGTTTAATGCCTCAAGATTTGGTACCATTATAGATACTAATCACACATTAATTTGCCTGCTCACTCTGGGGATTTCAAGGCCAGGCTGCTGCTTTTCATACGTGGCTGTTCTTGTTTGCCACTTTAACAGAGTCCTGGCTGCTAGGAGATGAGCCATCAGGCCTGTGCCCTCTTAGTAGTTTTGTTCACTATATCCTGGCCAAGGCAGCAAGGAGAGGATGCTTATTGACTGCATATAAAAGCTTCAGGGACTTTATTATTATAGTAATCTTACTGTGTTCATGCAAGGGGTGAGGTTGGAGTGTCACAGATTCTGAGTTAGCCCAGATATGCTTGAGATGAGTGCTGCTGGGGCCTTTTTACCTTTTGGTTGATTGCTCTCCTCCCTTTTTTGTCCTTACTGACCCATTTAACAGGATAGTCTTAATTTTTCTCTACTTAGCTGGGAAAATAAAGACCACTTAAGACCATTCAGGGCCACACACTCTGCTTACAAAACCCAGTGTGGAATAGAAAAAGCACTGGCAGCAATTGCTAGATCTTAAACATTCACTTAGGAAAATGTCAGACCTGTTGATTTAGAGTAAGAAGCAGAGAGGCTAGTGAGAGTTCTGGGATTAGGCCTGATCTCTGTCCTCTTCCACCTACCACTTGTTGCATTTCCTTCACTGTCAGAATTTGATTGTTCTGTGTCTGTAACTTCAGATGTATTTTTCCTGGTGTGTTTAAAAAACTGTTGAACAGTCTCATCTGGGCAGGGAGGGAAAAGGGTTAGACAATCAGGAGTAGAGACTGTTACTTTTCTCTCTAGACCTAGACCCTGGAGTTAACTGAAGGCCCAGAGTTACTGAGGGGCGGCTCTGTTTGTTTTTCAGTGGCCTGGCTTTACTGAGTGGGATACAAAAGCCCAAAGCACAGGCCATTCCCACAAGCCTAACATTTTCATATTTCTTTCTCTGCCAAAGAATCTTTGGTTAGGGTTAAGAATAACTAGTCTGTTTGTGGAAATACCAAGGCCTTTTGTTTGCCAGAAGAAAGAGCTTTTGATTAAGGCTGCCTTCTCTTTTTTTTTTCTTTTCCTTAAGCTGCTGTGGGAAGACTTCAGAGCCTCTGAAGGTGCTGTATTTAAAGGGTGTAGGGGAAGAAAAGATAGCTAAATAGAACTAAGAGAGACTTAATCATACTTTGCCACACATTTGTGAAGAGATGAACTGTAGCAACAAAATCCATCCAATTGTTGGTCATTGCTTCTACTAGCCTTTCTTTCTTCCTGTCTTTTATGAAATCCACCCAAAACAGTAGTTCCCAAAGGACCTGCTGCACTGATCTGACCTTGAATCACACTCATATCACTTAGTGTGATTTGGGGCATGTTACTTAACTTTTCTGTTTAAGCTAGAGTTTTGCAACTATAAAATGGGGATTATAATAGACCATTTTCATAGGGTTATAATGAGAATTGAATGAGTTAATTTGTGGAAAATACTTAGAACAGTGCCTGGCACATAGTAAGAGCTCATCCCAGTAAATATTACTACTGTCTATGGCAAATGCTGAGTGTAGCTTTATTTTTCTGATTAGTAATTGCAAATGTGGCTTTCTAGGGTTAGCAAAGTCAAGCCTTTGTCTTTTTAGAATGAAAAGGAAGCAGACATTCCCATTAGGCATGAACTTTTTATCAGTCAGAGGCAAAAGGAAACATTTGTTCTCTGTGTGGACACATCTTAGAGGCTGAGTGTCTTAGTTGAATGTCAACAAGGGAATCAATTTCATCACGAGGAACTTACTCTTTGGCAAAAGCAAGGTCGGCGGATGGGTCACCTACTTTCTTAGTCTTTGAGAGTAGTGATGTTTCTTGTGCCCCAGGAAAGCTTGAACCAAGGAATAAAGAAGGGGCCCCTGGTTCTCCAAATTTACAGTAGTAAGAGAAGCAAGAAACAGTAGGACAAGGGGAAACCTCAGGGCTGGGTCTGGTCCCAGTGTCTGTACTCCCAAGTCTGGAGAAAGTCACTAGTGGAGGCTCTGGGCAAGTGCCTGGCCACTGCATTTCTCTGGCCATAGTAAGAGATGTGCAGAATGACCTGCCCCAAGCCTCTGAGCTATTTTATAAGCTTCCACCTCCTTTCCCAAATTGCGGGGAGTGGCTAAGGAAGTAGCACAGAAATTGAGATTTTTGTCTTTCTTGCCCTTTTCTGTATTGTCTTTAGTTTTTAGGAAGGGCTTCCTTGGCTCCCTCCCCTACCTCGCTCCATTCTCTCTTGCAAAGTAAAATCTCACCTTTTTCCTGCAGGAGGAGGTTAGGTTGTAAAGTTTGCACATAAAGTGAGGATTCCAAATAATCAAAATTATCACGGAAAAATATCTCAAATAACCCAGAAATCAAAGTATATAAACATGATTTTGTTTATATGCCAGGATAGAGTTGGAATACAGTATAAAATAGTTGGCCTGTAATTAGGAGACATTTTATATTAAAAAATAAGTATTCTTGAAAACTAGAATCATATTCAGCATTCAGAATGCTCACAATGCGAAAAGGCACACTTGACTGAGATGTGCTGAAGTCTCAGATTCAAGTCCCCTCATCGCATGTTCACCCTGGTAAATAACCTTTCTTTGGTGTAAAACCTCACTGAGTAGAATTATAAGTAAACTTTTGTACTGTTTAAATTATTTTTCTCTTCCTAGTCAGGTTTACATAGTTAAATGCAAGTGTGTTGTGATTGTATTTTATCCTTCTTTTCTGCTTTCTGTTTTGCTGATTTCCTCTTCCCTTTTAAAAACCCTCACTTTCAGCCAGACATGGTGGCTCACGCCTGTAGTCCCAGCACTTTGGGAGGCTGAGGCTGGTGGATCGCTTGAGGCCGGGAGTTTGAGACCAGCCTGGCCAACATGGCAAAATCCCATCTCTACTAAAGATAGAAAAATTAGCTGGGTGTGGTGGCAGGCACCTGTAATTCCCAGTTACTTAGAAGGCTGAGGCAGAAGAATCCCTTGAACCTGGGTTACAGAGATTGCAGTGAGCCAAGATCACACCACTGGACTCCAGTCTGGGTGGCAGAGTGAGACTATCTCAAAAAAAAAAAAAAAAAAAAAAAAAAATCCTTACTTTCGTCTTCTAAATCCATTTTATAGCGGACAGCAGTTCTTCTCTTACCTAGAGCTTACTTGTATGTTTGCTTGTCCCATTTCTTAATTATTTTCGTTGTTCAGAATTCTTTAAAGGAGAATTGAGAGCAAGAAGGGAAGACTGATAGTCCTTTTCATTTAAATTCCGTAGTCATAGCTTCCAGTCTCCTCCTCTTAGGTCCTCTAACTTTTGTTTCTTATACCTTGCATATAAGGCCCTTTCTTTCCTTCTTTTTCCCCTCATTTTGGTCATTTTTCTGTAGAGAATTTCTACTTATGCTTGGGCAACTAGAAATGAATTCTTGTTATACTTACTAAGCATCACTGGTTCTATCTCTAGATGTTTAATAGAGACAGGTTTTTAGATCAATCCCAAATCGTTGTATCATGCAAAGATAGATAAGGAACTGAGCCCACCTGGAGAAGGCAAAGGATATTTGCCCCAAATCATATAGCTATTGACAAGCTTAAACCATGACCCAGGTTTCTGATGTGGAGTTGAATGCCTTTCCTCCAGATCACATTGCTTGCTGTTGAAGCCTTGGATAGGCGTAATCTTTAGTAAGATCCTCGAATTGTGACTTTTTTTTCTTTTGTTTAATTTTTTTACAGTTCTTCCTTTAACAAAAATGCTAAGTAGTATAAACTTCAAGAGGGTTAAAATTAGTTCGGTTTCAAAGATATATTTGAGAATTATGTAGCATCTCTTGAATAATCTAGAGACCTTAGAGCTATGTTGGGGCCTGAGGACTAGGAATTACTGTCATCGGACTAGAGGTTTGAGAAAAGGGAGATTTGTGACCAAAGTTCTAGGGTGGTGAGGGTTTCTGTAAAGAATTAGCTGGAACACAGAAGGGTAGTTTTAACAAAGATTTGTTGAATTCTACTCTTTGCAAGGACTAGGTATTGGGAATAAAAACGTCTTTAAGGGGCTCACAGTCCCCTGGTTCAACTTGAGAAAATAAGGTATTATATGAATTTGGAGAGGTATCTCAGTGAGGCTGTGGTTTCTCTTGTCCTGATTTGGTCACAGAACTGGAGGATATAGAGTTGTTCACTGGAACTTTGGAAAAATCCCAAAATACAAGGCAGTGAATGCTAGTTTGGTTCTTGAATAGGGCAAGGTAGAGTTTCTTAGGGTCTCAAGGGCCATTTGTTTTTACCTGGTGAAAAGAACAATTGGGAACAAAATGTAGCTCTTTACACCCTTTCCTCTCTTCTGTTTCTTGCTGGAATGTAGTAGTGCGATCTGGGCTCACTGCAACCTCCATCTCTCGGTTTCAAGTGATTCTCCTGCCTCAACCTCCTGAGTAGCTGGGATTACAGATGTGTGCCACCACACCTGTCTAATTTTTGTATTTTTAGTAGAGATGGGGTTTTGCCACATTTGCCAGGCTGATCTCAAACTCCTGACCTCAGGTGATACGCCTACCTCAGCGTCCCAAAGTGTTGGGATTACAGGCGTGAGCCACCATACCTGGCCTCCTCTTTTCCTTCTATATGTTCTTCTTTTTAGGAACTACTGATAAGCATTAAGCTAGGTAATTTTTCATTTTCTTTTTTCATGTCAGAAAGGTAATGTGCTATTACAAGGTTTGAAGGAGGCATATCTCACACATGAGCATGAAAACCCAATCTTCACGCTTATGAACTACAAGAGGATCATCATTTTTAATTTAAAAAAAAATTCCTTTCAGCGGCTGGGCATGGTGGCTCATGCCTGTAATCCCAGCATTTTGGGAGGCCGAGGCAGGTGGATCATGAGGTCAGGAGATCAAGACCCTCTGGTTCAACATGGTGAAACCCCATCTCTACTAAAAACACAAAAAAATTAGCTGGGTGTGGTGGTGCACACCTGTAGTCCCAGCTACTCAGGAGGCTGAGGCAGGAGAATTGCTTGAACCCAGAAGGCGGAGATTGCAGTGAGCCGAGATCATGCCACTGCACTACAGCCTGGGTGACAGTGCGAGACTCCGTCTCAAAAAAAAAAAAAATAAATAAAATTTTCCTTTCAGCAATGGGAATATGGGGGCAGGGGAGAAATGATGAGGAAAATGGGCCTGACACAGTGGTTCATGTCTATAATCTTAGCACTTTGAGGTGCCAAGGGAGGAGGATTGCTTGAGACCATCAGGAGTTTGAGATCATGCAGAGCAACACAGCAGGACCCTCATCTCTACCAAAAAACTTAAAAAATTTAGCTGGGTATGGTGGCTCATGCCTGTAGTCCCAGCTACTTAAGAGGCTGAGCTGGGGGGCTTGCTGGAGCCCAAGAGTTTGAGGTTGCAATGAACTGTGATTGCACCGCTGCACTCTAGCCTGCATGACAGAGCAAGACCCTGTTTCTCAAAACAAAACAAAACACACACAAAGAAAAGAAAAGAATAAAAAAGATTTGTAAAGGCTAGCCCTTGCTGTATGTGAATCAAATGATTTATCAGATCAGGAGAAGTTTATGCTGTGTTTTTAGACATAGGCAGGTAGGAGTTTATGGCTGGGAGAGGCATGCAGTTGTTCTGGTCTCTGTAATCCTGCCCCAGACTGTCCCTCAGGTGTTGTCCAGCTACATTGACTTTTGTTTGTGTAAAACATCACCTTGTTACAAAGGTCAAAACTGTAGTCCTTGCTTTCTCAATCCTAAAGAAGGAAAATAGGTTAATTCCAATCATTTATGTTTCTTCTTTGTCCCAGAAAAAAAAATAGTAAAACAAATGACAACAAGAAAATAAAGTCCCCCAAGAAAATAAACCTTCGGCAGCCATGATTGCACTTGTGAAACTTCAAGCTGTTGGATCACCTAACAGACTTTGCTGGTGACCAACTAGTGTTTCTATAGAAGGAGTTTTCCAGATTGATGCCTAATGTACAAATAACTGCATCATCACTCCCTGGCTGTCATCATTATGCAAAAAGGAAACATCAGAGAGGGTTCCAGGAGCCACTCCACACATCATTCATAAAATGGTATTGCTAATGGAAAGAGGGATGATGGTGGGGCAGGCATATTTGTTTTTATAGAGGAATGTAGGACTATAATCCCCATGCCTAGTTTCTAATTGGCATTGATAATATCTTTTAGAGGGTCAGCTCCAAGAGGTAACTGGGAAACGTCTCAGTTTTGCTCCACGCACTATTTCCTTTGCCATCTATATCAGAAGCTGTCATGAAAGGGAAGGGAAACATCTCCGTTTTGCTCCACGCACTATTTTCTTTGCCATCTATATCAGAAGCTGTGGTGAAGGTGAAGGCCATTGCTTTCTGAAGTGCCCTTAGCCCTTCTCAATGACTCTTAAGTTTTAAGAATCATTTGAGTGAGCTTAATGCTGAAATCCTGTAGCTAAGAAAGCTTCACTGCCATGGCAATAAAGTTCCCCATTGAATAAGTAAAATGGCAATGACCAAGAATGGAGTGGTGGTTATTTCAGTCAAGATGAGAAATGGAATCACCGAGAAGGGGATTTCCACAGAATCTAGGCTGTCAGGGAAATTTTTATTTCCCACTGTCTTCTCCTTACAAATTCCAGGAGAGGAGTATGAGGTTATATTTGTGTCCTCAGTAAGACTCGGAGTTCATAAAGGTCAGCCAAATGTGCTCCCTTACAGTTACATTGTAATTTTCCTTTTCAACTTTTTTTTTTTTTATTTTACTTTAAGTTCTGGGATACATATGCAGAATATGCAGGTTTGTTACATAGATATACATGTGCCATGGTGGTTTGCATTCTTTTATGTGCTAAACATAATCTTAGTACCTCACAGACAGGGCATATGCACTAACGCTTTTCCTGAAACCTTAAAATATAAGAAATCTAGAAATACAGGTAGTTTGTAAGTCTTTTCCTCTTGGGAAAGCGAATTTGGGATTTCCTTTATCTTTTTGTCCTATTATACTCCTTGAAAGGGGTAGTAAGAGCATTTTTCTCTTTTTTCCTCTCTCTAGTTCACCCCAGTGGGGCACATAGTTACTGAATTCAGCAACGTTCTTTCCCAAATGATTCTTAAGGCATGAGGGTCACTGAGGTTTATTTTTAAATCCATAATGTAGGGTTCAGCAGTTGTTCTTACTGAATTCCCCTGCGGAGGCTTTCAACTGCCCAGACACCCCCCCGCCGCCCGCCCCCAACGTCTTTACTGGGCACATTCCAGCAGCCTGAAGTCCTGACCCTCAGGAGTGAAATTGTGGTCTGGTCCCTCACTCCTGGAATTCCTTCATGAGGCATGGCCATGGCATGAATCAGGTGTCAGATTGGAAAGCTAAGGGAACAGGTGGCTTGGGATCATAATGTAAAATTTCTAACTGGTAAAGTGGTTTTAGAGACTTAATGCGTATTGAAAGTTTCCTTCTGCTTTATTGTCAGCCTTGGCCACCTCTTGATGGTCTCTTTAGTTCCTTTCCTGGATTGTCTAGGAGCATGCTAGAGGCTGTCAGAACATAAGGAGTTAAACTGCAGTGAACTTATGGAGAATGATTAAAGAGTGATTAAGTGATATTTTAACTTCTGTTTACAGGGGAGAAATGGATGTCTTCAGTAAAAAGGTTTCCTTGCAGACTTTAACTTCTGTTTACAGGGGAGAAATGGATGTCATCAGTAAAAAGGTTTGTTTGCAGTTTTAACTGAAGTCATCTTAGTTAGCCAGGGCTGCCTGCCCTTATTCAATTTCATTTTTAGCTGCAAGGTGAACTCCCACACATGCTTCTTTTCTGATGTTCATCTTTGTCTTTGCTCATATTCCACCCTTTCCTTTCTTTCTCCCGACCCCATGTTGCTCTCAGAAAACCAGCTCCACTCAGAACAGAGTTGGGGTGGGACTCCACTACCCTTCTGCATCTTCTGTTTCTGGAAGTCTTTGGGATGAAACATAGATGGGAGAGTCAGGATACTGGAATGCCATTGAACTGGTGGAAAACGTACCAGATAGGCAACTGAAGAGGCCTGTGTTTGAATTCCAGCTCTGTTACTTATTAGCTGTGTGATCTTGGACAAATTACTTAATCTCTGCAAGTCTTAATTTCCTCTTCTGTAAAATGGAGGTGATAATTTCTACTTGAAAGAATAGGAATTAGAGAGGATTACAGTTAACGTATGTAAAGAGCATTGCCTGACACACACACACAGTAGGCATTCAATTATGTTTGATAATAGGAGCTTTGCTGTGTGATCAAAGAGGTCAGAATTGATGGTAGGGTTTAGACTGCCTTGATTAGCTCTTTGCCTATTTTTCCTAATGCTAAGTGTATAGTTTATACATTGTAGTTTAAAGTTATGTTGCTGGGCGGGGTGGCTCATGCCTGTAATCCCAATACTTTGGGAGGCTGAGGCGGGTGGATCACTTGAGGTTGAGACCAGCCTGGCCAACATGGTGAAACCCCATCTTTACTAAAAATACAAAAAGTAGCTGGGCGTGGTAGCTCATGCCTGTAATCCCAGCTACTCGCTGAGGCAGGAGAATCACTTGAACCTGGGAGGTGGAGGTTACAGTGAACCGAGGTTGTGCCACTGTACTCTAGGCTGGGCAACAGAGCAAGACTCTGTCTCAAAAATAAAATAAAAAATAAAGTTATGCTATCCTTTGCTTTTATTACAGTCTAATAAGGAGCTTGGAAGGCTTTTAGACTCCTTTAATCTCCGTCACCCTCCTCAAAGCTACTGTAAATAAACACTTCATTTAAGTAAAAAGTATTTGTTATATAAATTCAGGATTAAGATTTATTATGATGACTTTTCCTCTTGCAACCAGATTGTAACATATAAGCCTATTTTTTATAAAATTTCTGGTTACCTACTCTGGTACTAATACAAAGATTTATTTTTCTTAGGGATGAGTTGTGGCCGATTTATATAAGAAGATACAGGCCAGGCACGGTGGCTAATGCCTATAATCCTAGTACTTGGGAGGCTGAGGCAGGTTATCACTTGGGGTTAGGAGTTCAAGGGTCAGCCTGGCCAACATGGTGAAACCCCATCTCTACTAAAAATACAAAAATTAGCAGGGTGTGGTGGCTCATGCCTGTAATCCCAGATACTTGGGAGGCTGAGACAGAAGAATTGCTTGAACCAGGGAGGCACAGATTGCAGTAAACTGAGATTGCACCACTGTACTCCAACCTGGGTGACAGAGCAAGACTCTGTCTTGCACACACAAAAAGGAAGATGTTATTTCTTCTTTTGATACTTTTTTATATATTTGAGGCATTTGTGATAGAGAAATGAATTATGGTTATTCTGTCCTTCTTCGTTTTCCTAAGGTAGAATGAGCCAAGGCCAGTGGGGCCTGACAGATCTCAGGGCCTTTGCTGTTCCTCTCAGCCCTAGCTATGGTTGGCTAAATCTCTGTTTCTTAGATCTTAGCGTGTTCAGCTGTTTTGGAAACTTGTTGAAAATTGTTGTTTTGCAGTACAAAAGATACTCTGTTGCTTTCTTATTTTTTGAGATAGGATCTCGCTCTGTTGCCCAGGCTCAACCACAGTAGCACCATCTCTCTTCACTGCAGCTTCCGCCTCCTGGGTTCAAGCGATTCTTGTGCCACAGCCTCCCAAGTAGCTGGCACTACAGGCATGTGCCACCATGCCCAGCTAATTTTTTTGTATTTTTAGTAGAGATGAGATTTCGCCATGTTGTCCAAGCTGGTCTCAAACTCCTGGCCTCAAGTGGTCCACCTGCCTTGGCCTCCTAAAGTCCTGGGATTACAAGTGTGAGCCACCATGCCTGGCTGGTAATCAGTATCTTTTTAGCATTTTACTTCTTTTGGGGGGATCCTGTAAATCAGGGCTCTCCAGTGTGCTAAATATTTGATAGAGCATATGGAAATTTGAGTGTTTTAGTTTCCAAGTATTAGTAAACAGTGGCCCAGATTGCCTCTTATTTTATATGTTCATGCATTGGTAGACTTAATATTGTTAAGATGGCAACACTCCCCAAACTAATTTACAGATTCAATGTAAACCTTATCAGAATCCCAGCAGGGTTGTTTTTTTCTTCTTCTTCCAGAAATTGGCAAGCTGCTCTTGAAATTCATATGAAAATGCAAGGGACCCAGAACAGTCAAAACAGTCTTGAAAAAGAACAAAATTGGAGGACTCATCCTTCCAAATTTGAAAACTTACTACAAAGCTACAGTAATTAAGACTGTATAGTACTGGCATAGGGATATACATATAGGTCAATGGAATAGAATTAAGTGTCCAAAAATAAACCCTTACATTTATGGTAAATTGATTATTTGTGATAAAGATCCCAAGACAATTCAATATAGAAAGAATTGTCTTTTCGACAAATTATATAGGGACAATTGGATATCCATATACAAAAGAATAAATTTAAACCCCTACCTCACAGAATATGTAAAAGAACTCAAAGTGGGTCATAGACCTACATGTAAGAGCTAAAATTACAAAACTATAGAAGAAAACTTAGGAGTAAATCTTTGTGACCTTTGATTAGGTAGTGGGTTCTTGTAGATGACACTGAAAGTATACACACACACACACACACACACACACACACACACACTTAAAAAGAGAAATTGTACTTGATCAAAATGTAAAACCTTTGTGCTTGAAAGGACACGACATAGAAAATGAAGACACCTCACAGAATGGGAGAAGATATTTGCAAATCATATATCTAATAATGGACTTATATCCAGAATATGTAAATAACTCTTAGAACTCAACAGTAAAAAGAAATCCAGTCCAAAAATGGGCAAATGATTTGTATAGCCATTTCTTCAAAGAAGATATACAAATGGCTAATAAACACATGAAAAGATGCTTAGATGCTCAACATCATTAGTTATTAGGGAAATGCTAATCAAGATCACAGTGAGATACCACTTCATACCCACTAGAATGGCTTTAATAAAAAGACAGCGAGGATGTGGAGAAATTGGAACCCTCTGACATTGCTGATGGGAATATAAAATGGTGCACCTGCTTTAGAAAACATATATAAGTGAAAGAAGCCAGACACAAAAGACTTGTAAGATTCCATCCATACAGAATAGGCAAATCCATAGAGACCTTAAATAGATTAGCGGTTGCTAGGGGTTGAGGAGGGGAGAATGGGAAGTGACTGCTAATTGATACAGGCTTTCTTTTGCGGGTGATGAAATGTTCTAAAGTTAGATAATGGTGATGGTTGAACAACTCCGTGTATATACTGATACTTAAATATCCACTGAATTGTATACCTGAAAAGGCTGAGTTGTACAGTGTGTTAAACAAATCTCAGTGAAGCTATTATTAAAAATATTAGGCTGCTTTGTAGATATGAATAGTATTTTGTCTGTTTCTATTGGGCCCCTTATCGCTGCTACTGAGAATCTTGAAGTTGTCTTGAAGACTTTGTTTCAGGACTGTCACTGTTTTGAGCAGGCAAGTTACTGTTGTCCCAAATCTTCAGGGTGAGAAACAGGATTGCAATCATTTTTTGCAGGAGAATACATGATGGCATTTTGTATCAGGAACCAAACTTTTAAGGTGAGCACTCTGAGGTTGAAGCATTTCTAAGTTTTAAGTGTGACTGTGCCCTACCTTAATTCTTACTTCATCCTTTCAACTGTGTGTCCCACTGGAGTAGCCAGTTTATGTTCTGATTCCCAGCTCCACCAAGAACCTCACTTCTTTCATCATTTTTCCTCCAGGCTATGTTTGATCTTGCTCTGAGGCCTTCTTTCTTGGGAGGTGTGGCGAGAGTAGCTGCAGAAACCACTGGGTGGCACCCTGCCCCCACAGGATTACCAAAGAATGACATGCCTGGAAGAGGCTCAGGCCTGTGTTGGCAGGAAGAAGTGACTCATTTTTCAACAAAGGAATTTCAAAGAACATATAATGACAGGATGATGTCAAAGGAGCAGGTGGAGACAGGAACCTTGATTGAGTTGCTGGAAGATGTTAAATGGTGTGGTTGCCTGGGCAGTCAGAATGATTGACCAGCATAAATCATAGGAAACGTCACCTGTTTTTTAGTACCTGTTTTATGAGCCCTGGTGTGGGCAGTGCTGTTCATGTGCCCTCAGAATATGTGGTTGAGTCTATGCTTGTCTTGGCTATACTGTGTTTGTATCTGGGTGAGATGGCTCACAACATCCTGTGCTAGTCATGGACTTTTTTCACATGCAAAGTGGTGTTTGTGGGTTCCCGCACTCTGCCTCAGTTCTATAGCTAGCAGGGTTTGTGTCTTGGAAATGAACCTCACATGGTCATGGTGGCTGGTTTGGAGAAATGACATTTCCCTTGACATGTTATACAGGGGAACTTGCCTTGAGATCAGAAGGTCAGATCTCAGAATTTTTTACCTTGTTGCCAGAAGTACTCTAGTTCCTCCTAGTATTTTGGCTAGAGCTGGATCTTTGCTCTAAGCCCAGTTAAGTCTTGTGGTCGTGGTGGTGTTTTTCTTCTTTAAATAGAGGGCCCTCCAATGGTGTTGTATGGTTGAAGCTGATAAGGTGGGGTGGCGGGCTGGAGAGTTAAAGTCAGGATAAGTCTTGGTATCTTTTCATATTGCAAAGTACTAAAAAGTTGGTTAGGTTATTCGGGCTCCCATTTATATTAAGATTGTGAAAGAGTGCTCCTGGTCATAATTATGCACCTACCAGAGGGGTGTGATTATGAGGTTGGAGGCTAACTTAGCTATTTACACAAAGATAAAAGAGAGGCTAGCATTGACAGTATTCTGCCTCAGGTTTCAGGCCTCTCAAGGAGGGTCTTAAGAGAGATAGCTTAGCAACATCAGTTGCTGCCTTTGTGCTTATAACTCGTTCATCTGAAGATGGCATGGAAAAAGGAAAGTTTAGGCTGCATAGGACACCACCAAAAAAGTAGATACCTCTTTTTAAGATATATCAGGACTGGGAGTGGTGGCTAATGCCTGTAATCCCAGCACTTTGAGAGGCCGAGGTGGGTAAATCATCTGAGGTCAGGAGTTTGAAACCAACCTGGCCAACATGGCAAACCCTGTCTCTACTACAAATACAAAAATTGGCCAGGTGCTGTGGCTCACATCTATAATCCCAGCACCTTGGGAGGTTGAGGTGGGCAGATCACAAGGTCAAGAGATTGAGACCACCTGGCCAACATGATGAAACCCCATCTCTACTAAAAATACAAAAATTAGCCAGACATGGTGGTGCACGCCTGTAGTCCCAGCTCTTCGGGAGGCTGAGACAAAAGAATTGCTTGAACCAGGGAGGGGGAAGTTGTAGTGAGCCGAGATTGTGTCACTGCACTCCAGCCTGGCAACAGAGCAAAACTCCATCTCAAAAAAAAAAATAAATAAATAAATGAAAAAATATATATATATATTATATATATCAAAAGAGCTGGGCATAGTAGCTCACACCTGTAGTTCTATCTACTCGGGAGGCTAAGGCAGGAGGATCACTTGAGCTCAGGAGTTCAAGGCTATAGAACAGTGCCATGATTGCCATGATTGTGCCTGTATAACTACTGTACTCCAGCCTGGGCAACATAGAGGCTTAGTTTCTTTAAAAAAAAAAAAAAAAAAAAAATTAAACCCAAGGTATATCAGAAGCAAGAAGGAAAAATTAAAAAAAAAACCTATAATTTCAAAGGGAGGAAGGAAAACTTTATTTATTTTTTGACACAGTCTTTAATTGTTACATTCTTCTGGCTGATCATGAGTTTTGTTTTTAGACAATACTACTAGGTACACTGTAGGATGTAAACAGATCTTTGGAGTAGGGTAAGAAGGAAATGAGTCAGATAACTAATTTCTTCTTTTTTTCTTTGTTTGGATAACTAATTTCTTAGAGAAGGGTGCTCGACTTCCCTGGGGGTTAGTTAGCAATATTCCTCCTCCCTGCTAGCAGCCATCTCTGTGTATCTCTTCATGAAATAACAAATCGTTAGAAGAGATTTTTAACCCAAAGTGCTGAAGGACCCAGGGAGGAATGTTCCCTAGGGTGTATTTGATTTGGGAGCCCCCTGGGGGTAATCTGTGGTGATGCTGTTTCAGAAGTCAACACCTGATTCATTGTCAGATAGTCTGAACCCAGGAAGCAGTGTTGACCTTAATATCTTCTTGTACCTGCCACATAATATATACAGGTCCTCTCTCCCTTTGCTTATGAGCTAAAGCCCTTTTCATGAGGTAGAGAGCAATGGATAAGGGAGAAATATCTGAAACCCAATTAACCAGAATGTTAAGGGAATCCATATGGGGCTGGGATTCTAAACATCTCTCTGTATGTGTGTTTTGGTGGGGGGAGAAATGACTTTTTTAGGGGCTCATTATCACCTATAGGATAAAATTCAAACTCATCTTGTCATTTAAGATCTTCCATAATCCAGCCCAACTTTCTATAATATTAAATCAAAAGTATACATGTTATTACTTTAAAAGGTTAAAATGTTACTATAAGGCATAAGACAAAAATAATCTCCTGTATTTTCCACTATATTCTGTTTTTTAGAGACAGGGTCTCACTCTGCCACCTAGACTGGAGTGCAGTGGTGTGATTATGGTTCATGGCACCCTTGAACTCATGGGCTCAAAGGATCTCCCCACCTCAGCTTCCTGAGTAGCCGAGACTCTAGGCGTGCACCACTGCACATGGCTTTTTTTTTTTTTTTTTTTTTAACTTTTTGTAGAGATGAGGTCTTTTGCTTTGTTGTCCAAGCTAGTCTCAAACTCCTGACCTCAAATGATGCTCCTACCTTGGCCTCCCAAAATGCTGGGATTGCAGGTGTGAGCCCCCATACCTGGCCCACATTCTGTTTCTTTTTTTTTTTTCTACACACACAAACAGCCAGAATATATTTCTGTCTCTTTTACTAGTGCTTCTTGATTTTGTTTGTTTTGAACATTATCTGTTGATATTCTACTATAGAAAATTAGGGTTTAGTTTTTTTATTCCTACTCCCTTAACATACACACTTTCTCTTCCCCCTTCTTCCCAAAGTCACACATTATTGCTGTTACATGATATTCAGTTACATGGTATTCAGTGTTCAGATTATAGTGATTATATAAATATTGCTTAAAGGTGAGTTAAGTAGTATACTATGATTACATTTCCTTTCTGCACCAACTTTATGTTTCCTGGAATTAATAATTGCCTTATTTTATCACTTGTTTACTGATCTATGTATATACCTCCAGACTCTTCCATGGGACTCTAAGACTTCTTTTTCAGTATGTTGAAACATATCAAATAACCTTTTAGTTCAGTAGTCTGGAGACATCCCCCAGGAGCTTTCTCTTACTCACTCTGGATGGGTTGCTCTCAAAGCCTTTAGTAAAGCTGTCATCCTGGCACTTCCCTTCACTATCATATGAGGACATTTCTTTTACTTGTCTTTGTTGGATCTCATGTTTCCTGGAGCTGATGTTGTTATATTTCATGATGTACTCCATTTTTTCATTGTGGTGTGTCTTAGAATAGCTTCCTGAGAAAGGATACGTGGGAGGTAAATGTTTTTGAGATTTTGCTTATCTGAAAATGTCTAATTCTGCTTTTCATTTGATTAAGAGTTTGACTATAGAGTTCTAGGTTGCAAATCATTTTCTAGCAGATTTTTAAAAATTAATTTTTTTTTGGTAGAAATAGAGTCTCGCTATGTTGCCCAAGCTGGCCTCAAACTCCTGGGTTCAAGCAATCGTCTGGCTAATAATGCCTTTTAAGGCTCTCTGAGGATATTAATTAGAGGCTCGCTCCTTCCTTCCTTCCTTCCTTCCTTCCTTCCTTCCTTCCTTCCTTCCTTCCTTCC